>CATKHJ010331822.1:0-23309 GCA_949750685.1 Vernicia montana | reverse complement strand
CCCATAAAGCTAGAGGGAGTATCCTCTAATTTGGTTTATGATTGTGAATTTAAAATTTTTTATTGCTTTATTTATTTATTTCTTCTATTACTTTCACTATCTCCTTTATTGCTTTATTTTACTTTTGTTCATACATTATAAATGTTCATGAAATTCATTTTAAGCCATTTTGTATTGAATTTGTCAAACCAATTAAAATGAAATGAAAACCTAGTCCCCGAATCCTCTTTGGTAATCGAGGACTAGTGCATTTTTTCATTGGATAATAATTAGAGTCAAAAATGAGTTTTTACCTTATATTTTCCCAAATAAAAATAAATTAAGGTGGTGATTCCTAATGCACCTTTTCAAAATTAACCAATCCGATCCCGAGGGTTCCATCGTGAGTACAAACCCGAATGAGCATTTCGATCCCCTCTAGCGGATCGGACTGGTGCTCCGACGAGACCTCACAATTCCTTGTTTAGAATCTCAAAAGTCCACGGCATATCTTTTCGCACCTGTCCAAAGTTCAGTCATTTAATGCTGAGGTACCTTTTACATAGTGGCACAATCCTAGCGTTGAAGTCTCAAGGTCATATTTTATCTCTGCCGCCTATTTTATTTTTGAAATGATTAATCAGCGCATTTTTCTAGGGTTTTATCCCTTTTTAAAAACCCTTTCTTCTTCATCTTTTGAAACTTCTTGCATTCTCAAATTCTCTAGAACTCTTTTCCTTCTTTTTTGCTTTCTCAGTCTTCTTCCATTTTCATTTCTTCTCATTTTCTTTTTTTCTCCTACTGCAATGGCTCCTAAGAAAGATGAAAATTCCTATCAAAACATTAAAACTGATTTGGAAAGTGTTTGGGGGGATGTCATCTCCACTCTAAGGAACTCAGATTTGAGTGGGTTTGCAAAGAATTTAGAGGAACAGGAGAAATTCGCAGTTGATTTTTCCAAATCTTCTGACAGAATTTTTGTGAATCCCAACGTTCCTGAGACCGTTGAGATGTTCAAGAGTAATGATCATATCATCTTATTCTACCATCAAATCGAAACTGGTTTGAGGTTTCCGCCATCTCCTTATTTGGTGGAATGTTTCAATTATTTTTGTATTAACCCAATGATGCTCTCACCTAACTCGATTCAAGACCTGCATCAGTTCGAGGTGATATGTAAATCCTTTGGTCTTCATCCTACTGCTAGGATGTTTCAATGCTTCTTCAAGTTTATTCGCTCCGGCGATAGGCGGGTATGGTGCACTGGTTCAAAGCCTGGTCGCAATCTATTTGTGAAAAAGCCTAATAAAGTGAATAATTGGCATAATAAATTTGCCATAGTGGTAGTTAAGGAACAATTCCGAGGCAGTGAAGGCTTCGGCTTCCGAGGTGCCCTCCAAGTTCCTGCTGTTTATGGTCTTCCCGATATCCCTATAAACCTCCTGCCCGAAGAAATTATTGCGATGGAGACTCTTATAAAGGACAAATGTTCCTATGATATAGGGAAGCTCGACTTCGCTTCTCGTATCAAGGATGCACGAGGTAAGACTATGCATCTCGTCATTAAGGACATTAGGGGTGAGTTTTCACCTCTTTCTTACTTCGTTTTTCTTTTTAAGTTTACTCTTCATTGACTTTTCTTCCCTGTTTTTGCAGTCTGACTTACCAATAAAGATAATACGTATAAGAAAATCCATGATATGTCGAGGGGCCTGACCCCCTCTCCTTATAACGAGGTTGCCTTCCTCTCCATTTTGGTGGAATGTACTGGTGAGCTTCGAGCTACCAATGCTGCCGACTGGGGCGATGAGTCATATACTAGGGAGAAAAGGAAAGCATCCTCTCCTTAAACCATTACTGACTTAAGCATCGGAGGCTCTCCCGGGGGTCAGCCCCTGGGAGCCCTTAAACTGCTTTCTTCTTTGACCTCAGGTTCTACTCTTTCGAGGAATCCTCCATCAACAGTAACGAAAGATATTGGACTCATCAACTAGATCGGGTTCAAATGGAAAAGAGAGGAAGAGAAACATGAGAGAGAGAAAATGAGTTGCAATCCCAATCTACTAACCTACGGCTTGCGGTGGCTTGTGCGGCCATCACTGTTTGCTCCCCCATCGTCCGGCGACCTCAAGGGAAGAAACCGATGTGCAAATCGTCAGTGAACCGCTGCACAGCGAGCTATGAAGTTTTCCTGCAATGAGAATTTTCGACGTCGATTCCTATCGTTTCCAGCTGTCATTTTAGGTGATTTTTGTTCCATTAGATTCCTCTCTTCCCCAACTACATTCCTATACCAAGCATGCAGCCGATTTGTCACCGTGGACGGAGATCGAAAATTCCTACACCGAAGCTTCCTAAGCCATTTACGGCCAAATACTGGCAAATGGAGGAGAGTGAATCACATTTTTTAAATCCTAACGCTGAGACTAATATGGTGATGTGCTCCTTGCCTCTAGAACTTGCGCCGGAGACACGCCGGTCATAGGATTTCAACTAGTGGGCCCCACGCACCGGCAAAGCTCCAAAGGGGCAGAATTCTGCATGTCACGCGTGGATCGCGAAGCCAAAGCTCGTTCGTCGAAATTTCATTCCGAACACGCGTTGAAATACCACAAATCAATTAGTCAAACTCCGAAAAAGCTACTTTTTCAGTTCATAATACATCTCTATGGATCTAGAATTATTCCAATCAATCTTTGAAACTGTCAACAACATTACAGATAAGTTTTCAATATTTTTTATACTTTAAATTTACTTTTGCAGCATTATTTGTTGAAATAAAATGCAATATATAAACAAAAGTCCTCAGAAGACGAGGAAGAATAGCCTAATGAAACTAGCCTGAGATACTATAAGACTAGGCACAAAACACCTATTGGGACTAGCTTAAAAGAGGAAAGTAGAGGCACCTGGCCAATTGTGATGAGTACTTTATGCAAAAGTCCAAAAAGTAACCTATTGAGACTAGCTTAAAAGACTGACGAGGCCCCCTACAAGAAAGGGAAATTGCCAAACTGAGTCCAGGCGAAAGTCCAATAGGAAAAAGACCTAGTGAACTCTAGGTGGAAGTCCGAGAGGAAAAAGACCTAGCAAGTCCAGGCGAAAGTCCAAAAGGCTCTAAAAGACTTAGTTCGACTAGGCAAAAAGCCCACGAACAGCGAGGCATCATAAACCTCTACGCGAGCCATATTTCATTTGAGACCTCTAAGTGAGGCACATTACTATCATTATCTAAACTCTGTCTGTAAAACAGGATTTCTTATGTCCTCGATCAGTGAGGCAGATCGTTTGAAGACCTCGATTGACGAAGTGAATCTCTAGAGTCCTCGGTCAGCGAGGCATATCAGAAGATTTCTTAGGTTCTCAATTAATGAGGTAGATTATTTAGAGCCCTCTTTCAGCGAGGCATCTTTCAAATGAATCACAAGCAATCAGCAATCAGAGGATATATCTACTCCCTTAGCTCACTATTCAATACGTTCAATCAAACTAGGGAATAGGGGGCTTCTGATAAGGGATAAAATATACCAAACTGAATTAAGCTATAATGGGACGGGCCCAGCTAACCAAAAGTCCAATATTGGAAGATTAGGGTCAATGTTATCATTAATCAGTTTCCTAATCCAAAGCAAAAACATGCAAATAGCTATCTAAATCCGACTCGCACTAAAAGTCTTTGTCCAATCCATACAAGGACTCATAACTTATAAATACCCCAAAGATTAACCTTTACAGGTATGAGGAACAAAAGTCTAAAAAACTCTTTCTTTACATTCTCTCTCAAATCATTACTAACTTAGGCATCGGAGGCTCTCCCGGGGGTCAACCCTTGGAAGCCCTTAAACTGCTTTCTTCTTTGACCTTAGGTTCTATTCTTTCAAGAAATCCTCCATCAATAGTACCGAGTGATATTGGACTCATCAAATCTAATAAGGGATAAAATATACCGAACTGGGTTATAAAGTAAGATGGGCCCGACCCAATCTAAAGTACTTAAAAGGCTAAGAACTAATAGAAGAAAGTCAAACAAAGGCCATTCAGTTCGTTTCCAAGTAGGAAGCTGATAATATGCAAAGCGACATCCTAATCCAAACCGGTCAGGGTAATCCATACTCAACTCATGTAAGAACTTGTATCCTATAAATACCTCAAGAAATCAACCTTCACAGGTACATGCACTTATACAAGGCAATACAATACACTGTCTTTAATCTTCTAAATTGAGTCAACCATCTAGCTTGACCATCGGAGTGGCTTTGCTAGACATCCCTCCTAGCCCACTTGACTCTAGTTTCTTCTTACAGGTCACATCAACTCACATTCAAACTCAAGCAAGATTGAACGATTCCACCTCGATCGAAATTAGCTTCATCAAATTGGCATTGTCTGTGGGGAATGATTAATAAAAATATTTCCTAATATTCTCAAGTTGTGACCTATTGAAGAATTCAATCCAAAAGTATGACTCAATCAGAAGATAATAATAATCGGGAGAATACTCCTAGAGATCCCAGAAGTTTCCAAATCCACCCAGAGGTGGAAAATCATACCGAGACTTATGTCACCCCGCCTGGACGAACTTCAAATGCTAATGTAGCATCTACGCTACAATAATTGGGAGATATAGTCCCAGTCCAAAGCGGGAACCAGTCTATCTTACTAACTCCCGAAGCTGTGTCCACCTTACAATTGTTGTTTAGCACTTTGCAAACTCCGCAAGCTACTCCAGCAATTAATACTCAGGCGAATACCGAAGTAGTACCAGGAGTAGATCTTACTCGAAGACTTGACTTCGAAGAAATACCACCAGAAACACAAAATCAAGATCGTGTAGCTGAAAGGAGTAGAGAAAGAGTAAGATCAGAAATAGTCAGACTTGGGGATAATGCTGAAAAGGAAAATCCCAACCAAAGGCGAAGTGATTAGACAGCCAACAGAAATCGAGGTAGGAAAGGCCATCCTTGGCGTTCAAACAGGGATGATCCAGATAGCCAAAATAATAGAGCCAAGGAAGGGAGACGATCCAGGAAAAGGGCTAGAAAATATGGAGAATCTCTCTCTGAGTCTTCCAGTCAAGAAGCAACTAGCCAGAAAAGGGATGAGGAGATAAAAGATACCTTTAAAAAGTTTTTAAAAGAGATTATTGAGGATAAAAATAAAAAATCCATAGACAAAAACCTCAAATTGGCTCTAAAATCTCCTTTCACTAGATTCATACGAGAATACAGAATGCCCAGCAAATTTAAACCCCCAAACCTGAAAAAATATGGTGGTGAAACTGATCCAAGAGCCCATGTTATGGATTACAAACATGCGGTAGAGTTGCAGACTGGAAGTGACGAGGTGTTGTGCAGAGTTTTCAGAGGGTCTTTAAAAGGAGTAGCCACTAGGTGGTTCGATGGCCTAGAAGAAAAAAGTATTACTAATTTTGGTCAGCTCACTACTCAATTCATGCAAAGATTTGCAGCAAGTATACTAGTAGAAAAGCGAACGCAATGTCTTAAAGGCATAACACAGAAAGAATGAGAGCCCCTAAGGGACTATGTAGCTCGTTTCAATGGAGAAGCCCTGAAAGTTACATAGCTCGATCAGCCCAAGGCAGTAGAGGCCTTGCAAAATGAAACTTTGCATACTGATTACTTCAAAGCCCTATGCAGACATGCACCTCGCACTTTGGAGAAAGTCATGGCTATTGCCCAAAAATATATCAGGCAAGATGATGCCTATTCCTTCAACCAATTGGCCAAGAAAAGAAGGGCTAATGAAGATTCCAAAGTGGAGAACATAACCAAAAAACCAGAAGAGTCTAACAGGGGAAATCAGGGAGGAAGAATAAGTGAGAGAGGTAGGCCACCTCGCACCTTAGACTTAACTAAGTTGACTCCACTCAGTGCGAGCCCAGCAGAAGTTTTTGCAACTTTTAAGGATCAAGATATCTGGACTCAGCCTCAACCAATGTTTACTCCAACAAATAGACGGCGTAAAAATAAATTTTGCTTGTTCCACAATGCCCATGGTCACAATACCAACGATTGCAGACAGTTACTGGAGGAAATCGAGAGATTAATCAACTAGGGATACTTGAAGAATTTTGTGAAAAATGGCAGTGGAAATCAAGGCGAAGTAAACAATGATAAAGGGAAGCGAACTGCCAATGATGGGTCAGCAGGAGTGATTAATTGCTTAACTGGTGGACCATATGAAGTAGCAATAAGCAGAAATAAGTGTAAAGCTTCCCAAAGAAAGAGTGAGGAGCCTGAGTTTGTCTTTTGGAATGGAAGTTCAATACTGACCCGAAGAGGAGATGGAAGCCAAATAAGACATCCTCACTCAAACCCATTAATCATTCAAACAGTGGTAGCCAATTTCTTAGTAAAAAGGGTGCTGGTAGATAATGGCAGTTCGGTGAACTTACTCACAGCCGAGGCATACTCCAAAATAGGGCTTAGAGAAAGCGATCTATAAGATATCGAAAACCCAGTTCGCACTCTTGATGGAACAGAAATACCATCGGTTGGGATCGCAAGGTTGCCTGTTACAGTAGGTTCTACCCTAGATTGTGTAACGGTGATGGCAAATTTTGTGGTGGTAAGATTACCACTGAGTTATAACATAGTGTTCGAAAGGCCTCTCCTCTATGATTTTGATGCCTCAACCAACATCAGGCAACTCAAAATGACCATTCCCAAACCAAATAGGGGAGAAATATATGTCTATGGGACACAAGACTGAGGAGAGCCAGAAAGAAAGAAATAGAAAAAGGCATCCACCTCGCATTCGTCAGAAAAGATCGCTCTGGTCGAACCAACATATAGAATTCCATAACAGAGGACTGAACCAGTAGAAAAATTGGAGAAAATACCAATAGGAGGAGAGAGATCGGGAAAGTGCCTATTAATTAACTCCTCCCTAAAGAACGAACAAAAGCATCAAGTTCACCAATTTTTGTCAGATCGTCTATCCAGCTTTGCATGGTCTTCAGATGAGATAAAAGGGGTAGATCCAAGCATCATCACTCACCATCTCAATGTTGATCCCTCATATAGACCGATAAAACAAAAGAAAATGTGTTTTGGTCTAGAAAGGCAAGCTGTGATAGATGAAAAAGTTGACAAATTAATGAAAGCGAGATTCATTAGGGAAGTACAATATCCAGACTGGCTCGCTAATGTAGTACTGGTAAAAAAGTCAAATGGGACCTATAGAATGTGTGTAGATTTCACAGATCTAAATAAAGCATGTCCAAAAGATTCCTACCCCTTACCTATGATTGACAAATTAATGGATTCAACAGCCGGATATAGATATCTATCTTCATTAGATGCAAAGCAGGGGTACCATCAAATCAGGATGTGTCCGGCTGACTAAGAGAAGACTTCGTTCATAACTGAAAAAGTGACTTATTGTTATATTTCTATGCCTTTCGGTTTAAAGAATGCAAGAGCAACTTATCAAAGACTGGTAAATAAAATGTTCAAAAACCAATTGGGGAAAATCTTAAAGGCATATGTAGATTACATGATAGTCAAAAGCAGAAGCTTCGAGGAGCACTTGAAGGACCTGGACGAAGTAGTCAGGGTTATGAATGAGTATGGCATGAAGCTGAATCCAGAGAAATATGCTTTCTTCATACAAGGAGGCAAATTTCTAGGATATATGGTGAGTGAAAAGGGAATCGAACCAAACTCAGACAAAGTAAAGGCAATATTGGATATGGCAGCACCTCGCAATATAAAGGAGGTATAGAAGTTAACTGGAAGAATCGTTGCTCTAAGTAGGGTCATGTCTAAGTTAGCTAAAAAATACCTTTCCTTCTTTAAAAAATTGCAAAAGACAACTACCTTTGAGTGGATTGAAGACTGCCAACAAGCCTTTCACCAACTGAAAATATTTCTCAGCTCAGAACAAGTGCTAAGCCGACTTCTGCTAGGAGAAGAAGTGCTTATTTATGTATCTGCCTCGGAGCAAGCTATAAGCTCAGTTTTGGTCAGAGAAGAAGGATCAGTACAAAGGCCAATATACTACTTCAACGAAGTTTTACATGGGGTCGAATTGAATTACTCGCCTATAGAAAAAATAACATATGCCTTGGTGTTATCAACCAGAAAATTTAAAATTTACTTGCAAGCACACCAAGGCATAGTGGTAACAGATCAACCTCTACAAAAGACACTACATAAACTAGAGACTTTAGGGCGAATGTTGTATTGGTCAGTGGAATTGGGTCAGCATGGATTACAGTACCGAGCAAGATCAGTCATTAAAGCACAAGCACTTACAAATTTTATATATGAATGTTCCTTTGACACTGAAGTCTCAGAAGCCGAGGCGAAAGCAGATACAGGAAAGCCAGACCCAAAAGAACAGAACTGTAAAGATGAACTAAGCTGGGAGCTATTTGTGGATGGGGTTAGCAGTAGAGAAGGAAGTGGCATCGGGATAGTCTTGAAAAACGAACAAGGATTCATAGTAGAATATGTTTTGAAACTTGGATTCGAGGCAACCAATAAAATTGCAGAATATGAGGCAATAATCCAAGGGCTAATGTTCGTAGACTACCTTCTTCTGACATCATTCAAAGTTCACAGCGATTCTCAGCTCGTCGTCAGACAGATAGAGAAGGAGTTCGAAGCCAAAGAACCCACCATGATCAAATATCTACAAAAAACCATAGAGATAATCCAGAAGATGATCAATAGGGGGGTCAAGCTGCAGTTTTACAAAATCCCAAGAAACAAAAATGATAAGGCGAATGGTATCTATAAGCTTGTGGCAACACACCCAATCGAACTGCCACAAAATATCTTTATAGGGACTTTGGGACATCAAAGCATTCAAGAAGGGGAAGAGGTAATGGAGTTGAATGAAGAACCAATATGGTTGGATCCAATTAAAGCCTACTTGGAGAAAGGAGAACTACCACAAAACCTTGAAGAAGCCAAAAAAGTAAAACACCGAAGTGCTCACTTCTCTCTTCACAATGTCATACTCTACAAGCGAGCATATTCTCTCCCATGGCTGAGGTGCCTGAAACCAAGTGAGGCAGAATATGTTTTAAGTGAAATACATGAGGGATGTTGTGGAATGCACATCGATGGAAAAATACTAGCCTCAAAAGCAGTTCGACAAGGGTACTTCTGGCCTAGAATGAAAGAAGTTATTGCCTTCGTCAGAAAATGCCCCTCCTGCCAGAAATTTGAGCAAGGAAGACATATCCCTACAGTGGAACAAATGCCTATTACCACCCTATGGCCTTTTGCAAAATGGGGTATATATATAGTACGACCTTTCCCAACAGCCTCGGGACAAAGAAAATTCCTTATTGTAGCAATCAAATATTTCACCAAATGGGTAGAAGAAGAACCACTCGCAATAATAACAGCTAACAAAGTGATTAACTTATTGTGGAAAAGCATTGTATGCAGATTTGGAGTACCATATCAGCTCATCAGAGACAATGGAAAGCAGTTCGACAATGCTAAAATAAAGACCTTCTGTTCAGGACTTAATATAAAATAGCATTTCTCCTCAGTAGCTCATCCCCAATCAAACAGACAGACCGAAGTGACCAATCGAACAATCCTCCAAGGATTAAAAAAGAAGGCTAGATTCGTATGGTAGAAGTTGGGTAGATGAGCTTCACCATGTTTTATGAGCATACCGAACTACCCTAAGACAGCCCACGGGAGAAACTCCTTTTAGTCTAACATATGGAAGCGAGGTCGTTATTCCAATTGACCTCAGTCTGCCCAGTGGAAGGATCCATTTCACCAATTATGAAGACAATAATGAAGCAAGAAGACTAGACCTAGATCTTTTACAAGAACTGCGAGAAAAGGCTAATATCAGAATGGCTGCATACAAACAGCGAGCCGCAAGCTACTTTAATCAGAGAGTGAAGGCTAGAGGATTCAAAGAAGGAGAGCTGGTCATGAGGAATCTAGAAGCTATAGGAAAAAAGGAAGGAATAAACAAGCTAGCACCTAATTAGGAAGGACCCTTCAAAGTTAGAAAAGTGATAGGATCAGCCACTTATAAGCTTGTAACAATGCAAGATGTAGAAGTTCCACATACCTGGAATATTCAACATCTCAAGAAGTTCTATCAATAAAATTACTTCTTCCCTCAAAATTAAAAAGTAGCTTTTTCGCAGTCTGACTAATTGATTTGTGGTATTTCAACGCGCGTTCGGAATGGAATTTCGACGAACGGGCTTCGGATTCGCGATTCACGTGTGAAATGCATAATTCTGCCCTTTGGAGCTTTGCCAGCGCGTGGGGCCCACTCGCCGGAATCTGGTGACTGACGTGTTTGCAGCGCAAGTTCTAGAGGCGAGGAGGACATCATCATATTAGTCTCAGCGCCAGGATTTCAAAAATGTGATTCACTCTCCTCCATTCGCCGGTATTTGGCCGTAAATGGCCTAAGAAGCTTCGATGTAGGAATTTTCAATCTCCGTCCACGGCGACAAATCGGGTGCATGCTTGGTATAGGAATGTAGCTGGGGAAGAGAGGAATCCAATGGAACAAAAATCACCTAAAATGACGGTTGGAAACAACAGGAATCGGCGTCGAAAATTCTCATTGCAGGAAAACTTCATGGCTCGCGTGTGCAGCGGTTTGCCGACGATTTGCGCATCAGTTTCTCCTTTCCGTTTGAACCTGATCTAGTTTCTGCTTTTTTTTTTTTTCTTCTGATCTGATTTTTTTTTTATATGCTGGTGATGATTGTTGGAGGCTCAAATTTGATTTGAAAAATTGTTGATGACCAGAATAATTTTTTCCGGGTTAAAAGGAAGGTAGGGACATGATTTCTGTGTCGTTCCCCACAAACGGTGCCAATTTGATGAGTCCAATATCACTCGATACTGTTGATGGAGGATTCCTCGAAAGAGTAGAACCTAAGGTCAAAGAAGAAAGCAGTTTAAGGGCTCCCAAGGGCTGACTCCCTGGAGAGCCTTTGATGTCTAAGTCAGTAATGGTTTGAGAGAGAATGTAAAGAAAGAGTTTTTTAGACTTTTGTTCCTCATACCTGTAAAAGTTGATCTTTGGGGTATTTATAAGTTGTGAGTTCTTATGTAAGTTATGAGTCCTTGTATGGATTGGACAATGACTTCTAATGCGAGTCGGATTTAGATGACTATTTGCATGTTTCTGCTTTGGATTAGGAAACTAATTAATTATAACATTGACCATAATCTTTTAATATTGGACTTTTGATTAGCTGGGTCCGACCCATTATAATTTAATTCGGTTCGGTATATGTTATTCCTTATCACCATTTATTTTTTATTCAATCGTGAAGATCGTGCTAACATGATCTATCATATGCATTCCAACATGAGAGAATCTTAATCCCATCTTCTTCTCATTTGGAGTGTTATAACTTCAAATTGTTCATTATTTGTTGGAGGATGGTGGAGGTATGGTTTACAAATTAAGATCCAATACATAAGAAATCTTATGGACACCATTTACAACATACAAAATTAATTCCATCTAATCTGTCTAACTTGACAAATTCTTAATTTTTAATATATCTGGACTCCATTAAATTAATACCTAAAAATTGTTAAGACAGTAGGTAATTAGATAGGCTTTGAGGCGTGAAACTGTTATTAGGAATTATCAAATTTATTTTATATAATTTTAACTTTAATTTCAAAAATTAAAAATAAAATTTATATTTATTTAATCAATTTTCATTTCTCTCCAAATTCAAACTTGAAGTTACCCAATCTTTAATGTATCTATATAGATTTGTATGCAATATTTAGAATCTATTATTATTTTTCTTTAGCTCTATTTTTATTTTCAATGATTTGCCACTCACTTTCACTCTTTTTCCTTTTCTTTTATCTTTCTTTTACAATTATTATAATTATATCATTGTTAGCTCATAACATTAAAAATACTAGTAGAGATAATATAGAGGTTGCTCCTAGTTTTGCAAGTGCATTTGCTCCAACATTAGCATAGCAGCCTCCAAAGTGATTCAGTATATATGACAATAACAACGTTGGAGCCACCACTTTCCTACCATATCAATGACCACAAGCTCTTGGAGATGCCTTACACAATCAGATTTATAAGCAACAACACAACATCACTTTTCAACTTAGATAACAACTAAACAAATCATCAGGTTTAAAGGAAGTTTAGTATCCTAAAAGCAAGATGCCAATATCCCAAACTTCTAAAATTTTTAAATTATTACCTATATATTTCAAATATTTTTTAATTTGGCCCCCAAACTTTTAAAATTTTTAAATTATTACCTATTTATTTTATATATTTTTAATTTGATCCACCCAATTTTTAAAATTTTATCTATATATTTTAGATATTTTTTATTTTACCCCCATAATTTTTAAACTTTTACCTATATATTTTAGATATTTTTTAGTTTGGTCCCATAATTTTAAATTTTTTTTTTTATTTTTGTGTCACCAACTTTCAAATTTTTTTTTATTTTAGTCCCTCAACTTTAAAATTGTTTTTTGGGCCCCCTCTTTTGGAGTTCTAGCTCCGCCCTGAATATAGCAATACTAACAATATATCTCCATTCTTCTTATATCATAACAATAGTCTCAATTACTTAGATGCATAGTTATTTCCATGCATCTACAATCATACATAAAAACATAGAAATTGGTAAGTTTTCTTGTATATATAGTGAGAATAAACTGAGTTCTCCATACTTGCTCTTTGCCCAACATATCTCAAACCCTTTGTTCCCTCGTAATAATTATGCTAGTAAGTCTATTTTCTCAAATTTTATTAAAACTACTGATTTAAAATGGAAAAAGAAAATCTTAGAGTAAAGTTAGTTTTAATCAATATGTCTAGACATATGAACAAGGATTTTTATTGATTCAAATTAAAGATATTATTTTCATATTACTTAATTGATAGTAGTAAACTAAATATAGAACCACTGATTTTCAAATTTTCATTTCAATCGTTAAGACATTGTCCACTTCAAAGCTAAATCCACCAGCTTTACCAATGGACTTTGAGAGAGAGAATAAAAAATTAAACCAAGGAAAAAACTGAAAAAAGATAACAAGAATATGTATGTATTTGTATGCATAGTTTAAGTAATAAAAACCTGAGAAAAGATAACAAGAATATATACGTATGTGTATGTCTGATTTAAGTAATATAAACTTGATCTTCACGAATGATTCCAGCAAAGCAAACTTTGATAGTTTATTCATGGCATTTTCATAATCATTATTAGCATCCCCAAAGCATATGACACAACCTAAGTTAAAAGTTGCCCTTGACCCAACATTTCCCCCATAGGAAATAAAGCTTGTATTAAGCAATGCAAATCTGGCAGCTGACATTAAACATCCTAATGGCATAAATAAACAAAGGAAATAAAGCTAGAATGTCTGAAATAAATTGGGAATCATGAAACATATGGCGTTAGAAAAAACAAAAAAATTTCAATTAAATTAGGATACCTCCAGTCATAAAGAAGATAATGGCCTTAATTTTGGGAGTTCAAGCAAAGATGAAATCAAATTTTAGTTATATGAAAGTAGGGGCATATGAAGAAAAAAAAAAAGATTTAGACATGTCATAATATTGCAAAACAATAAATGTCAGTTCGGTTAATTAATCAAATGGGGAATGCTTGTCTTGTAAATTGCATTTCTTCATAAAATAATATATATATATATATATATATATATATATATAGTATCAGAAAAAAAAAAGGGTTTAGTTCCTATATATAGTTAGGCTGTAAGATTTTACCACAAAATCTATTATTGATTTTAATTTATTGAAATCAGGCTTTGCCATAATTATTCATCAAAAGAAAAATATTAATGAAGTTTTCCCCCACTATATGTTTGTTTCTTTCAAAGGTGAACATATGACCTACATTGCTTGTATAGAGGGTAAGCCACAAGTTTATATCAAACTTCTCTCTTTCAAGCACATTGGCCTGCATAAGAATATAGAAATTTTAGCATCTAGAGGCTAGTCTACATAATAATGACCACAGCCAGAACTGCTTTATATATGCTGATATAAAATTTCATTATGCTAATGAACTTTCAAATCATTTTATCCTTTTTTTTTTTTTTGTTGGTTTTATAAGGGGTACTTAATGAAGCATTAAATCATGGTTGATGCCATTATTAATAGTAGAAAAAGAACTATAAAGTGAAAATTCATACAAGAGGCTCCCTTCCCGCATTGACAAGCAAGTTATTCATAGGATTGATGCGTGCAGCTCATCCAAGGTAAAAAACTTATTGAAAGAGCATAATATCTCTAGTGATTGTTACAGTTGTGATAATAGTGGTTGCAGCATTGATGATGTACATATGCTGCTGGTTTAATCCCATTTAAGGGAAATGCCTCTAGTAAATATCATATTCAGCAAATTCATCCTACTTCCATTCAATAGATGTCAAATATTTTGGATAGGAGAACCTAATTCATCTTTGCATTAAATAACATGTCCTCTTCTAGACCAGGCTGTGTACCATTTACCAACAGTTCATAATTTTTGTCGGGTGCGATGTGATAATTTCAGATACAATAAAAGAACAGGGTTTAAGTATGTTAGATTACATGATGAATAGATGATTTATATTAATGAATTATATGATTATAAAGAGAAATACAATGGTATTTATAGAATTACAAAGAGCCATTTATGGGTTAATTGGAGGAAGACTATGTGTACAGATGGAGGAGAATATGGCTGGCAATGCACATGGAGTGGTTGACAATGGCAGGGTAGGTTTGACAATTGGTAATGGTAGTTGGCCACCATTGTTGATTTCTCATATCCTTTTCACACTAACACCCTCCCTCAAACTCAAGGTGGTATCGTAGATGCCAACTTGAGGTTGTTCAGTAGATTCAGAAAATGGGTTGAAACAGAAAACATAATACATAGTAAAAAACTTAGTAGAACATACTGAAAACCGAAAATAAATACATAAACTGATAACAGTAGTAGAACTGAAAAATAAATTCGAAGATAACCAGAGTCGGAATCTGGTAACAGATATCGGAGTTGGACACGTGGCGGATCATGTGATAACGGGAGGAGCCATCTTAATGGCAGAGCATAGATTGGATACGTGTCGAAACTCGTAAATAATAGGAGACAGAGTCAGATTCTGGTAAAATTGATACCAAATTTGGATTCAGATATAGTCTAAAATAGATAAAACAGAAGCCTTAAAGGACTTGTGAAGGCCAAAAAATTAATTCAGACGGCACAAAATAGGAGATAAAGTTGGAAACTGGTAAATCAGATACCAGAAATTGATTCAGAAGGGCAAAATGGATCCAAAAAATGCCCAAAATAGAAAATTGAGTCATCAAGTGACAGAACAGAGACCAAGAATAGATTCAGAAGGTCTAAAATGTTTAGGAACCAGGAATGGTTCATTCAGAACCTGTCGGAAAGGGGTTGAACCGACCGGTTAAAGAAACACAGAAAGTTGAGAAAAATGCGGAAAATATAGATAGAGACAAAATTTTGCAAAACAAACTGCAAAATTGATTTCAGAAGACCTTAAAACCTTGGGAACCAATAAAAGTTCTTTTAGAACCGATTAGAAATGGGTTGAATCGGCTGTTGGAAAAACAGAGAAAATTAAGAAAATTAATTTAGAGATGGAATTTTGCAAAACGGACTGCAAAATTAAACTCAGAAGGTTTAAAAACCTTGGGAATCGATCTTATTTTGCCTAAAACCGGGTTAAAATTCACTGAACCGATTGGTCAAAGAAAATTGGATCGGTTCGGTCAGACAGAGAACCAGACCGTAGGAGAGTCGGGTCAAACCACGGGTCGGAGCAGATAAACCGAGGGTCGGTTCGGGCATGGGAGCGGATTAGGGTCAGATCTGGACTTGGATCGGTGACGTGGCAAGCTGAGTGGCAGAGGCCAACCCCACATTGGACACGTGGCAGTAGATTACTGGGCCACATGGTTGACACGTGGCGGATGATGATTGGCCGGACCATTTGGTGATTCTGACAGTGGGTCCCACTAGCGACACGTGGCGACCTATGAGTGGACGACGTGGCGCTAACTGGGCATGGAGGCAGATGACACATGTCACTGACATGTGACACGTGTCGTGATTGGATTGGCTGAAGTGGCTGACAGTGATGACACGTGGCTGTGCCACGTGGCTCTGACTATAGACACGTGGCGACAGATAACTGGATGAGGTGGCTGCTGACTGGGCGGAATCTGCTGACGTGGCGCCACGTGGTCATCTTCAACCTCTGGTTGGCGCGTGCGGAGCGTGGGCGAGTGAATCCCACTCGCAGAGACTTGGCCGGCGCTTCCAAGCTCCGATTCCGGTGATTTTTGTGTCAAAATTCTTAGAATTTCACAGGATATCTGATGGTGTGTTCAGAAAAAATTATTGACGTGTGCATAGAGAGGCCAAAAACACAGAAACTATGGAACTGAAAAAAAAAAAAGAGCAAAAAATTTGATTTTCTGGATTTCTAAGGATTCTGAGCTTGAATGAGCTCTTAGACTTTGATACTATGTTAGATTACATGATGAATAGATGATTTATATTAATGAATTGTGTGATTACAAAGAGCCATTTATGGCTTGATTGGAGGAAGACTATGTGTGCAGATGGAGGAGAACATGGCTGGCAATGCACATGGAGTAGTTGACAATGGTAAGGTAGGTTTGACAATTGGTAATGGTAGTTGGCCACCATTGTTGATTTCTCATATCCTTTTCACACTAACAAAGTACTTCATATAATCTTTATTTAAATCCTATTTGGTTCTGTATCAAGGAAAAGAAACAGTACCATTTTCGGAACTAGGGGAGAGATTTCACAATTTCACAAAAGGACTTCATCAGTTCTGTTGAAGCTATTGCATCAATGAAAATAAGATATATAAACATCTTGACCTCTAGGACTTCATCAGTTCTGTTGAAGCTATTGCATCAATGCCTCTAGTACCAGCATCAGAAAACGCTCTTGACCTCTAAAGTGGTTCTTCCAAGGACACTACTTTTTGAGAATCAGTTTGTGAGACAATAACAATGTCATAGCCAGTTTATTCCCAAGTATCAACAGCTACTTTTATCCACATCACTGCTTCTCTTAGACAACAGATATCTAGAATCCTTTCACAGTAAGATATATAAACAATAGAGAAATCTCGACAGCAAAAATTTGCAGCTTAATTTCTTAATCAATGACTAAACAAATCCTTATTGAAGGAAGTATCTTAAAAGAAAGATTACGAGTACAACTATAAACACAAAACATGATCCATGCAAACGAGGTCAAGCCTAATGAGCTGGGATAATTTAGTTTATTCTATGACATTGTATAAAAGAAATCACCTGAAGACACCAAATAGTGTTATTTCAATTCTTCAAATTCAGAGTCATTGCCTCTGCCAAGAGGATGACAAAGCAATGCTAAATTAATCCATATTAATTACAATCCTTGTATCATGCAAAATACATAGAAAATCAATTTTTTTTTATATTTAGTAAGAATAAATTGAGTTTTTTTTGTCCCCCACTACTTCATCAACTTGAAATATAATAAAGTCAAGTGAGAATTTAACATCCGCTGCCCAACACATCTCAAACTGGCAACAACAAACAATTCTTTGAGTTTTTTCAATTTTAATCAAGACTACTTGTTTAAAAGGAAAAAAAATACTACCTCCGTCCCAAAAATGTTGTCCACTTTCTTTTCTCACACAGTTTAAGAAAATATCATTAATTACTTGTCAACTCATAAATTTTATATATTTTTTCACTTATACTCTTACTTATATTCATTTATTACTACTTTTTAAAAAATACACAAGCACTATATATAAGGATAAAATGGACAAATATATATATCTATTTTTAGAGTGGATAAACCTTTTGAAACATCCTAAAAAGTAACAGTGTACAACCTTTTTAGAACGGAGGGAGTATATAATAATAGATTAAAGTTCGTTTTAATCAATATGGACATGTGAACTAGGACAATGGTCAAAACATATAGAAAATGCAGAATCACACTTATTTACTACTTGTACAGTTATAATTTTTCATATCAATTAATTGATATAAATAGACCACAACCCATTTTTGAATTTTCATTTCAATTGTTGAAACATCGTCCTCATCAAAGCCAATTCCACCAGGATTGCCCATGGAATTGGAGAGAGAGAGAATAAAAAATTAAACCAAGGAAAAAATTGAGCAAAGAGATAAAGAATATGTATATGTGTATCAAGAATATGTATATGTGTGTTTAATTTAATAGAAACCTGGCCAGCTCTTTTTTATTCTTTATAGTGCTTGACATTAATGCCATTTCCATATGACAGGAATTGGCATAGCCCGAGTGATAAATTGCCCTTGATCCACCATTCCCCCTTAGGAAAGAAAGCCAGTATTAGACGAGTCAATTCCCTTGATCCACCATTCCCCCTTAGGAAAGAAAGCCAGTATTAGACGAGTCAATTCCCTATTTCCAAGTTTTCTAATAAAAGAATTTCATGGGTTAATATGACCAATAACTTTAAGAACTTCACATCAATCAAAACTGCGAGTCATCCATAGCCAAGAAGTATTTAACACTATTGTTAACCGTTGCACAATAATCAATTGCAGAAGAACTCAAACAATATCATTCCAATAAAGCCAAACCTATTTCTTGTTTTTTAATGGTATCAACAAAAGAAAGTCCAAATCACATAAACAAATAGGAAAGCACATACAACTCGTGAAGTAGTACCATCTCCACAACCACAACCATTGCACTAACAGCATCGATATTGTGGGTACCAGACGAGTCAAGGATCAGGCACTGTGCATTCCCCAGAAAAGTTGTTGCGGCAGAGACAGTTATGCTGGCGTTGAGCTATCCTTCTCCCAGAGAGAGATCGAGAGTGGTGTTTGATAATTGAAATGTTAGATTGTCAATGTTATTGTGAAAGAAGAAAAGAATAAAAAAGAAGATTCAATAATGATGGCCACCTCCTTTGCTATTGTCAACCTCCTCCATGTGCAACCTCCTACATCCAGCTAACTCACCCATCATTAAAGGCCTGATTGGTGCTCCATTAATGTACTTTTATTTCTATAAATATCATTGTAACAAAGTTTGTAATTAACACAATTCATTAATACAATTATCAGTTTATCTATCATATAATTTAACATTTTGAGGAATTTGTAGGGAAGTGAGTTCAAACAGCCTCCCGATCTTACGTCCACCCCCCAGAAGGTGTCCCGTCCGCAGGTCCTGTACCTGACATCCATTAGAAGAAAAAATGACAGTTAATCCTTGATCACACAATTGGCCTACGGAGATGAGATGAGATCTACAGCTACGAAAGACACTAGATACGTATCAGGTAAACTTAGATTAGTGGAAGAAACAGTGCCAACATGACTGATATTCATTTTGCTCCCATCAGCAATATGAATAGGAGGTAAAAAATTATTCATTGATTTTGATAAAAACATGTTAGGATCAGAGGTCATATGATTACTACATGCAGAGTCAATTAACCGATTTTTGTTACCTGTGTATACAGACATGGCACTAGATGAGAAGGCACTGGAAGACATAACAGTTTTGAACATAGACTCGAGATTTGACAGAGTGAGGGAGGATAGAGAGGAAGCAGACAAGTTGTCGGGTATAACAGTATTGGCAGAAGATGTTCCAATTTCTGAGGTTGGTTTGGACTTAGGTTGGTTGTCTCTTGGTTTTGGTGGGCGAGTGAGACAGTTGCTCTTGATATGCCCAAGTTTATGATAACGTCTGCATTCAATCGTTGGATAATTAAAGAAAGAATGGCCAAGTCGATTGCAGTTCTTACAGTACTGAGATGACTGAGTCTGTGATGGCCTGTGAACAGCCAGAGCCTGTTCAGAGGAAGTTGGTTTGCCAATTTGCAAATGAGTTTCTTCAAAGATCAATTCTTTGACAGTTGTTTCGAGTGTTGGTAGAGGATCTCTATGCAGCAGAGATACTCGAACAAGTTCATATTCAGACCGGATAGCCATGAGAAACTGAATCAAGTGGAGTTGATCTTCAGTGATCTTAGCTTGAGTAAGTTGATTCCAAATAGGTTGCATTTGGCTAAGGAAATCATTGACAGACTGTCCAGATTCTTACCTCATACTATTCAGAATACTCCACAACTAATAGTGATGAGCGAGACCAGAGATTGTATACCTGTTTGCAAGAAAATCCCAAATTTCTTTGGCAATATCAAATTGATCAAATTGAATGTGAATAGTCAGAATAGAGGTGTTACGGAACTAAGTAATAATATGATGATTTTTACTTTCCCAATATCAATAAGATCATTGTATTTTGATTCAGTTTCATCTTGAGTATGAACAGGTTTAGAAGTTCCGCCAGTAACTATTCTCCAGTATTTAATTCTAACAAGATAGCTTTTCATGCTATTTGCCCAAAGATTGTAGTTGGTACCATTTAAAATGGTCACAATAGGTTGAGAAACATTGATTTTCTCCATAACTCTAATTTTGAGTGAGAATTTCACAAATCTTATGGTAAAAATGAACTCAGGAGATCGAAAAAATGAACTTAGGAGGTCAAACGTGGGCCAGCCTCTACCACATCATTACTGCCACGTCATCATCCAAACCGGATGTGATCCGACCCGATCCGCTCTAACCTGACCCGGATCCGTTCCGATTCGCGGTCTGGTTCTCTGTTTGACCGAACCGGTTCAGTTTGCTTTGACCAACCAGTTTTGTGATTTTTATACCGATTTTCAATAATCTCAGACCGGTTCCCAAGGTTTTTAGACCTTCTAAGTTCAATTTTGCTATCCTTTTTGCAAAATTCTATCTCTATCTAAATTTTCTTGATTTTTCCTTAATTTTCTGTGTTTTTCTGACAACCGGTTCAACACTTTTCTGACCGGTTTTGAATGAACATTTACTGATTCCCAAGATTTTTAGACCTTCTGAAATCAATTTTGCAGTTTGTTTTGCAAAATTCTGTCTCTATCTATATTTTCCATCTCTGTATCAATTTTCTGTATTTCTTTAACCGGTCGATTCAACCATTTTCCAACAGGTTTTGAATGAACCATTCCTGATTCCTAAAATCTTTAGACCCTTTGAATTTATTTTCGGTCTCTATTTTGTCACTGTGTGACTCAATTTTCTGTTTTGGGCATTTTTGAATCATATTTGCCCTTTTAAATCAATTTCTAGTATCTGTTTTACCAGTTTCTAAATTTATCTCCTCTTTTGGGCTGTCTAAATTAATTTTTTGGCCTTCTAAAGTCATTTATAGCATCTGTTTTATCAATTTCAAACTTTGTCTCCTATTTGAATCCAGATTTGGTATCAATTTTACCAGAATCTGACTCTGTCTCCTGTTTTCACGTGTTCCACCACGTGTCCTGCCTGTGTTCCGCCATGCCATTAATATGACTCCTCCTGTTATCACGTGTTTCGCCACGTGTCCAAATCCTATCTCTGTTACCAGATTCCTACTCTGGTTATTTTCAAATTTATTTTTCAGTTCTACTACGCTTATCAGTTTATGTCTTATTTCATGTTTTGAGTCTGTTTAACTAGTTTTTCATATGTATTATATTTTCTGCTTCAACTCGATTTTCAAATCTATTGAGCAACCTCAAGATGGCATCTACGATATCATCTTAAGTTTGAGGGGAGTGTTAGTGTGAAAAGAAAAAAAGAATAAGAAAGAATATTCAACAATGGTGGCCATCTCCTTTGTTATTGTCAACCTCCTCCATGTGCAGCCTCCTACATCCCGCTAACTCACCTATCATTCAAGACCTGATTGGTGCTTCATTAATGTACTTTTATCTCTATAAATATCATTGTAACAAAGTTTGTAATTAACACAATTCATTAACACAATTATCAGTTCATCTTGTAATCTAACAGTCAAATTTGAAGGAGAGAGTTAGATTGTTAGAAATTAAAAATGACCGTTTGGGATTTGAAATTTGAAGCAAGGAATTAGTGAGATAGATTGTAGAGAGAAAAAATTACCGTTGGGATTTGAAATTTTGAAGTAGAGAGTGAGGGTAGTGGATGAGTATTGGGGAAGACTGTGTGTGTAGTCTCTCTGTTTTCTATAATTCTATTGGTAGTGCTAAAATTGATCAACAGTCAACACTATCTATTTCAGTCCCACGCCTATTTATATTTAGGCTCGATTTGTTTTGGCAAAACCAAATTAAAAATCAATTAAAAAAAATTAAAATCTAAATTTATAACTAATTTATAAATATATTTAAAATTATTAGATTTCATATTTCGAAATTTTATGATTAAATATAAAAATAATAAATTGTAGTGGTCTTCAGTGACCAGTATTGCTAATAACTGATAATAATCGTCGGCAGTCACCAGAAGTCAGTGGTGATGGTTATTGGTAGTCACCGATAATGATCATTGTGATTAGTAGATTAATGAGCATGTATTTATGTATTTTCATTTTATTATAATACATTTATTAAAATTCAGAAAATAACTTTTCCTTTGGAAAAGAAAAAGTTATTTTTTTCATTTTTTATTGACCAAATAAATATTTTTTATTCTAATTTTCAGAAAACTCCAAACAATAAAAAATAGAAAAAATATTTTTCAAATTTTGAAACAAACGGAGCCCACAATTAGATTTGTCTATGAGTCGGGATAAGCCGAATTCATACCAAGCTTAGATTGGTTGATAACAAGGCGTAAGTTTGATAAAAAGGCCTAGCCCGACTATTTGAACCTGGTCATATGAATAAGGCATGTATAAATTTTTATCTATATAGCTAAGATCCGCACGAATCTGCCCAAATTTAGTTTTTTTCTCAAATAAAAATTATAGATTATACTAAAAATAAAGTATAATCTATAGATTATACTCATGTAATATTAGTTAAATTATTTTTTATTCAGAATTATTAATTATATATTGAGATATTTAATTTTATTATACTTAAATGTAATATTTAGAAATAATAAATATAAATATTATATTATATAATAATTCTGGCTAGATTTGGGCTTTTAACAACAAAATCAAGCCTAGCCCGTTTAAAAAATGGGCTTTCTTCTTTGTCCAAAACCAAACATCGAGCCTTATTTTTTATTTTTTTTTCCAAACTCTCTTATTTTTCTAGCGTGCCTTTAAGTTTAGGGTTTTTTACACAAATACATAAAAAAGAAGAAAATATTATAAAAATACTCTCAAAAAAGAAAACTTAAAAAAATGCCTATTCAACTACTTTTTATTACAAAAATACTCTCATTGACTTTTATATCATATATGTGAT
>CATKHJ010331751.1:0-15545 GCA_949750685.1 Vernicia montana | reverse complement strand
AAAAAAAATAATCATTTGAAACACAGGGTGGGTGATTGGTCCTCCATTAAAGTCTATAAAAAATTAATTAATTTTAGTCTTTTATTTCTTGATCGAGCTATATATATATATATATATATATATATATATATATATATATATATATATATATATATATATATATATATATATATTATAGCTTGTAGTACTTGAATTTAAGTTTGATATCACCTTACCGGACTTCACCTAGCCAAACCGGCTATGGTTTAGCTATTTCCAAATGGGAAGAATTAAATATAAAAATTAAAATTAAAAGTAGATAAATAATAATAATAATAATAATATATAATTGTTTTGATTGTATATTTCTGGGTCCAGCTGGGGTAACCATTTTTGGTTAAGCAATAGCAGCATGGGAACACGATGTAGCTTCCATGGTTGACATTTTGGTATCAGAATTGCAAGCCAAGTAGTCCAGTCCAGCATAACCTATTGCTTCACTAGTCTGTATGTATATATATATATTATATTAATTGGGGCTAGGGTTAGGGTTTTACTTTCATTTGTGCCTCTCATCATAAAACAATCTGTCTCTTCAATAGCTTCTCTATACAGATAAATTTTAATCACAAATCCTACCCTTTCATTCTTCAATCTCTCATAAATTATGCACTTTTAAGCACCTGAAACTCATTATCTTATTCAATATTTAAGTGCCATTATTATTATTTTTTTTAAAAATTATTTAAAGGCTTTGCCAGCCTTCATTAAATTTTTCTCAGTAGGTAATAATAATAAACAATATTGGCTTTTATTATCTCTTATTATAGAGTTTCTTTTAGCCTAGCTTTAGAACTGTCTGAAAATATGAATAGTCCAAGACAGAAAGAAACAAAACCTATTAATTGAAAGTAGAGAAGAAAAAATTAAAGGAATTGAAAATTTTAAACTATAGATGCACAAATTGAGATAATTTCAAAACCACAAGGGTTTCTTCTTTAATTATTAATTATTAAGGGCTGCAATTAATTGAGTGGCTAATTATTTTCTTTGGTCTTTTTGTTTTTCTTCTTCTTCTAAAGATAGTCACGAATGATAACTGGGGGATTCAAATTTCAAAGTATAGTAAGAGGTAAAGTAGAAAAAGTATTTGTAATCAGTAATAATATTGCAAGCTAAACCCTGGCTAGTTCAAATTCTAAAACAAGTTCAAATAGAAATAAGTTCTTAAGTTTGAATAAAATAAACTTGAAACCAAACCCTTCTAAGGATTGAAGTGTGTGCATTTATGAAATCCAGTTTGAGTCTTTTTATTTTTATTTATTTATTTATTTATTTATTTATTTATTTATTTATTTTTTTCTTTTGGTTATTTGACTACGGTGTTTGAATTCGCAATTTCACAGCTTGAAAACTATAATACCAATAAACTAAAAGCTAATTGGTGATCATATTTATATATTTTGAATAAGGCAGATTATTTAGTACATTATGTGTAATGCACTATCACTTACATAAATTTGAGATTTACCTCACATAAATTCAAGTGGATGATCCTATATATTTGTGAATACAATATACTATTTCTTGTTGCATCCAGTGCACATCCAATAATTTCCCTTTAAATAAAAATTGAAAACCCAATAAAGCATTTGGAGAAGTTATATATATTTTGTTAGCAAGGATTTTGATGTTTTATTTATTATTATTATTTTAAGATTTGTAACATCCCGCTCAATGACGGAGTTAGGGATTGAAGGTGGCCATGACCCCCTAACTTTTAAAATACAAAAATTTGGCTATATATTGTGTTTGGCCCTTATATTTTAGGTGTTTTTTTTTTTAAATATATAAAAATTGGCTTAATTATATATACTATATTAATGTTAATTATGATCTAAAAAATTTAATCTCCATAAATTTTTTTTTTAACTCCATCACTGCTCACGCTAGCATGTTTGGAGATTCTAGAAATACCCAAAATACAATGGTGGTCAAGTAACTATTAAGCACCACAAAACTACTTCTCAACAAACTATAATCATACCTGACTTTATCACTAAAAGAAAAACTTTTGAACACTAGAAGAAATCTCTAAAAACACTAAGAAAATTAGATAGATTCTAAGAGAAAACTATAAAGTAAGAAAGAAGCTCTTGCTTTCTTGTGTATTTTGAAGAGTGAACAATATCTCTTTATATAGTAATCAAAAAGAGTAATTTTGACATAAAATATTTAATTCAACCCATAAATAAGCTAATTAAAAGGATGTTACAAAGCAATTAAAAAGATATCAATTTTTCATTCAATTAATTTTTATACATTTTCCAACCGTCACAAGCAAAGTGCATAAAAATCAAGATTCTAAGGAGGAGAATTTTTGCATCCAAAGATGAAACTTTTAATAAGAATCTAATTAATTGGATATTTTGCTTTTTATCTCTCAATTTTCCAATAATTCCCAATTTATAGTCTTTCTTTGCTGAATTAATTGGGTATTTGCTTTTATCTCTCAATTGTCAATAATTCCCAATTTATAGTCTTTCTTTGCTAAATTAATTGGGTATTTTGGTTTTATCTCTTAATTGTCCAATAATTCCCAATTTATAGTCTTTCTTCTCTCCTCATTGTTTCTTCATGGCGTTGATGGATTTGCAAGCTTTGAAAAGTCTTTAGTTTTTACCTGGTAATTTTTGTGTTTGGGTTGTAGAATTTTGTGCTAGTAATCGGCAGTAAAAGTTTTGTTTTTGGAGTGGCAGAGTTAAAGAAATTGGAAGATTAAAATAGATGAAGTATGAGCCGTTGAAAAAAAAAAAAAAAAAAAAAAAAAAAGTGAAGAAACATTGAAATTAATAAAATAATAGCCACGTGGCAATTATAATATCACGTCATCGCGCATGGATTTCACACATAAAATTAATGAAAATTTTTTATTTACACCAAGTGTGTAGATTTATCTTATATCAAACCAATGAGTGATAAAATATTTTAGTCAATATGACTATTTTATCTATTTTTTGTCCAGTAAAAAAAATCGATATATTTTTTTACTCCATGTATTCTTATATCATTAGATTGATGTATGGATCCAAAATAGACAAAACTTAATTTAAAATAAATATTGGTCAAGTGTTTAATATGTTCAAAATTGATGGGTTGAGGGAGTTAAATTGATCACTTTGAAAGTTGAGAATGCCACAAGAATTTTTATGATAAAATTCAGGTGTTAAATTGTACATTCATTCATTATAAATAACTCCAATAGAATTGCATTGAATGCAACATGTATCAATTGATAATGTTAAAATATAAATTAATTAAAAAGTAAAAACAGGAACAGAATATATCAGAAGAACAAATTACAAGGCTATATATAAGGAAGAGATCATCAACTGCTGCTCAGCTCTTACACAGACTTTGTTGACAGATTATCAGATATTGATTATTTGATGAATATATAGCTTACGTATAGCTCTCCAAGAAACTTTGATTCAGTAGAAAAGTCTTGAATGAAATTCGAAGGCAATCACCACTTCTCTCTAGGCCATATTGCCTGTATTGTACAAGCAAGGCCTAATCATAAATGTTTCAAGAAACTAGATACAAGATCCCAATTTTGGTTTCTTTTTGTTTGTGACTTGTGAGTGAGGGGGTGTGTGTTTAAGAATAAGAAAGAAAGAAAGAAAGAGGAAAAAAAGGAAAGATAATAAAGATCCCAATTAACTCTCAAAACTAGCTTCTTTGGTCAAAGATAATATTAATTGAAGGCACAAAAACAAAAGAAAAAAGAGTAAAAATATATATAATAATACATTGACATGCAAAATGAAGTTGAAAAGCAAAAAGGGATTAGGAACTTTCAGTTGAAATCCAAGTCCTTGTCCCACTCACAAGCTCTAGTCCCCTTCCTTCCACAGTTTGGATAGTACAATTACACCAACACAACCTCTCCCCTCTCCAATCCCTATTGCTCCAAGCCAAACTAGCTGAGAGTGTCAATGAGCTCAGAAAGCTGCCCCAATCCCTGTACATAAACTCAAAATTTAAATAATAAAAAAAATAACATGACCCCATTTGTCAGTTTGTTAGGTCCCTCTCTTTCTCACTGGTTGCCGTGTCAAAGCAGATAAATACTTCATTCGTAATACTATAAATTCCACCAACAAAAACAATTTTTTTTTTTTTTTCAAATTAATCTAAATAAACTTTTAAAACCCATCTTGAAACCGATTGATCGATGAAGGAGGCTGTGATCCAGCTGCATAGCTCCTTCCCCAATTCAATCCTTCATTTTCCTGATTGTTCAGTGATCCGTCTCTACCACTTCCCTCTGATCCACGGCTTGAACCACTCGCTCCAAAACCAGCAACACCACCATGTCCTACTGGTGCCCCAATGCAAGTGTAATTCGATTCTTGACTACCACCACCACCACCAATATTGTAGTTATGTGGAGGGGGAGGGTATGTTTGTGAATTGTTGTTTAGTACATGTCCAATGTAGTAATCGTTAATGGGTGGTTGTTGTTGTTGTTGATGATGAGGGTATTGTGAAGAATAAGGAGGGAGACGTGAAGGAGATGTGTACAGATATGGTTGATGATGAGGTGGTTGTGGTGGCGGCGGCGGCGGCGGTAACAGAGTTGATGAAGATCCAGAAAATAGTCTTGGTGGGTACATTGATCTATATGGATCTACAATGTTGCTTGTTGGATGATGGTAGCTTCCTGGTGCGCAACTGCTAGCAAGATAATTAATTACAACAATTTTGATCACTTCTTTCTTTGTTTTCAGTTTTTGATGATTAAACAATAACAAGATTATCGATTGTATTGGTGCAACAACAAGTATATATCAAGATTTTCAAGATTCAAGAATTGAAGATTTAAAGATTCAAGATTTTGAAAGGTTTATTACAATCAAGGAAAGAAGTAAAAATGGAGAGGCATACGTACCCTAAGTGAGCGCCTTGGGCGGCTAGGTTATCGCTACTGAAGACCAGCTGACGAGCTCGGTTCAGAGTTTCTGTCTCCCTTTCTGAGCAGCCAACGACACAAATCAAATCAAAGATCAAATCAGACTAACTAAAAATATTAAAAAAATAAAACTCAACCCCCCAAAAAACCTCTCCACCAAGAATTTCAACAATACACCAACTTGGTTTTCCTCGAGATTGATATGACTAAAGCTACTACTTGTGTTAATTTCATATGGCAAATCATTGTAAATAACAAACCACCGCCCATTTCTATAAAAAAAAAAGAATATATATTATATATATAATATAAAAATAATAATAATAAATAAGAAAGAAAGAAAGAAGAAGAAGAGAACTGAGTTGCCTTGTCTATGTCGGTTCATGTGGCCTCCAAGAGCTTGAGATTTACAGAACTTGAGGGAACAAAACCTACACTCATAGACCTTACCGCACTCATCTTTCCCATCCTTAGCGCCGCTTTTCTTTTTCCTATAGCCTGCTGCAAAAGCAACTAATTAGAGCAACTTCGATGAGACCTTTCTTACCCACAATACCCCAACCCTACTTACCCCCCAATTCCTCAATTATTTATATTTTAACAATTCTTTTACCTTTAATCTTTTATTAATTCATCAAATAACAAAAATTAATTAATTTTCACTCATTCATTTCCCCCACCTTTCAAAATCTTGAAAAAAGTGTTTATATATATATATTTTCTTGTTTACTTTTTCTTTATCGTATATTTTCTTGTTTAGTTCGATCTTTCCCATTTCTTTGATATAGTTAAAGAAAAAAAAAAGAAAAGTGAAATAGCACATACCAGAAGAAGAGGCGTCATCAAAGACTTGTTTACCATCTCTAGAACTATAATCATCAGGCAAGTTATTGAGGTCTAATGGGTTCTTCTCAGGTCTCCTGGTGAAACAAAGAAATAATAGTATGTAAGTAATAAAAGATAGAGTTTGGGAAAAAAAAAATAATAAAAAGGAGAGAGAAAAAAAAAAACTAAGAGAAGGGAAAGAAGATTGTAAATTGAGAAGGGGAGTGGGTTGTGGGGGTGACCTACATGGTACCGACAGAGAAAGACAGAAGGCAAAGAAAAAAAAATAAAAAAAGAAAGAAAAAATAAAAATATATGAGGTGGGAAACAATCTTTCAGATGAGAAGAGATATAAGTAAAGCTTTAGAAAATTATAAGACTTTCAGTTTGAGACTGCAATATAGAGGCTAGTTGAGTGAAGGTAGAGAAAAAGAGCTTTGAAAGTTCTCTATCAGTTAATCTGCCAACTCTTCTGGACTTATCTCTCTCTCTCTAATTGAAGGGACAGTGTGGTCTCGTGACTTTAAAAAGGAGGGGTTGGGGGTTTGTATGGGGAGAGAGGGCTTAAGGGCACCACAGGTGGTTTGTGTCATTTGGTTAAGCCTTAAGGGAAAGAGAAAGGGAAAGGGAAGGGAATGAGAGGGACGTTGCCTGGGTTTTAGTTTTGCCTCACAAGAGGGGGCTAGCTAGGTCTATTGCCCTACAACTACTAGTTATCATGTTCAATCATATAATCTATGTATTATTGGAGTAAATTAGCTAAAATATAATAAGATTATAAATCAAAGATATAAAATATTTATCATTGCATCCTCAAGTTAATTATTAAGCATATATATCAATTTGTACAAAGTATCGTATTTGAGTCTTTTTTTTATTAAATTAAAATGATATTTATAAATTTTGATTTAATAATATTAAAATTATTTTCAATGACGTGGTTGAAAGTTCAAATACCCATCTAAACCGTCAAACCTAATTAACAAGAAAAATATTTTTATGATTATATATATATATATATCTCTCTACCTCTCTTTTATATATATATATATATATATATATATATATATATATATATATATATATATATATAATTTCATAAGAGAGGTAGAGAGATAGATATGGGGCAATCAAAACTCTCATGTCCTTTGCATATCTCTCAGTATTAATTAAAGCTGAGCAATTCCTTGCCTTACAAATATGCTGCTGTGTAAATATATATATATATGTGCTTCTGGTCATTATGATGATAGGTATATAGCTAGCTACAAGTCTTTTATTTTAATTTTTAATTTTTAATTTTTAATTTTTAATTTTTAATTTGGTTATGGTCCCCATTAATATTATTATTGTATAGCTTAACTTGGTTAAGGGTTCTTGAGCAGCATCATTGTACCCTGGTCTTGCCATGGATCATGGAAGTGTTACCATCAATATCTAATTGTTAGGGTTTTGTGAGATCTAACTTGGGATATAGTCTCAACCCCACATAAGTCTTGTTTTATTCTTTGGAGGATCCTAGTTTGCTTCTTCATAGTCATTATCAATCAATCTGGATATTCTGAAACAAGCTTTACCAAAATGGCACTTCTTTTCTTTTTCTTTTTCTTTTTATGCATTCATATTCACATTCACATTCATTTCATTTTGCATTCAAATCTAACTATTGAGAATTTATTTGGTATTTAAATTGAAATTATTTTTTTCGAAAAAATATCATTACATATATTAAACTATTATTTTGAAATTTTTATAATAAAAGCTGTGAAACATTTTTTAAAAAAATTTATGATTTCTAATTAACAGTTTCAACATAATTTGTTTTTGTTTTATTTGGCTATACTAGGAATTCAAACTCGTAGCATCATAGTTTTGGAGATAATTTCAATACTAACCTAATAAGTACTCATTGATGCACAATGTGTATTTTTAATGGCTTAATGTATAAATTTACTGAACTTTGTGTATTTTTTAAAATTATATCCTATTATTTTTATTATTTTGTCAATTCTACACTAATTTGAGAACATAGTTGCAAGTCTACTTTAGATCACAATTTAAAGAAAAATTTATTAATTAAAAGGTCATAAGCCAAATTGATCATTAAACTTAGTATATCATATTATCAATTTAATTTTTAAATTTTGACTGAAGTTAATTAAACTCTTAAACTTTGTAAATTTGATTAATTAAGTCATTAATTTGATTATTAATAGTTTACTAAATCTACAAAATTAGAGAATCCAATTAATTTTTATTGAAGTTTAAAGATTAAATTAATATTGTGGTATAATAAATTATAAGGTCAATATTAATTTTACCTTTCAAATTAATAAGAAAATATTATTATTATTTTTAATTTAATTTTAAGGTAAAATTGCAACTAAGTTTTTTTAAATTAGGTAAAATTGACCAAAAAAAAAAAAAGAATATGTTGTAATTATAAAACATGTAAAATTCAAGGTAAATTTATTTATTAAACTATTTTTTAATAATAATTTAAATTAGTAATTTAATAATGGAATGTTTGTGAAATAATATAAAGCAATAAAAAATCATCATGACTCATGAAATGTGTAGGAAATATTAAATTGATGGAAGCCCCTTTCTTTATATATCGCTACAAACATGCATAAGAGTCGTTTTAGCCTATCTGTGTGATCCTCTGTTGAAAATTAGTGAGCCCTAAGCAGCACATAGATTTAAAGAATAAGAGCGATAAAAATAGAGGAGATGATTGGGCTTTTAAAGAGGCAAATTAATAACAGGTGGTTCATAAGGACCACGCTCTCTTCTGGCCTTGACTTGATGGTATTGATTATGATTAGCATAACATATTTAGTATGGCCAGGCCAAGCAAGCAGGCGAAGGCTATGTGTGCCCAAACATCTGAAAATTTTCTTACAACTATTTGGATTATTACTTTAAGTGGTCCATCCCCACCTTATGTCCAGTAGTAATCTACAAAATATATATATAATTCATTATTTATTTATTTATTTATTTAACCATTTTCAGTCATATATTCCAAGTTCACATCTACCGTTAACATTCCCTTTGGGTAGAGGTGGCAATTTTTGATCTCATTCAAAAATTCGACTCGAACCCAATTAGAATTTAAAATGAACCGATCCGATCCTATCTAAAAATTTTGAAGGTCAACTCGATCAAATTATAGTTAATCAAATGAATTAAATAAATTTTTTTTACCCAAATGAGTCAAATCAAACCCGACTTGAAATTGACCCGAACAAGTAAAAAAAATAAAAAAAATTAATATCAAATTTATTGTTAAATAAAATTGAATCAAATTTTTAATAATGTATATATATTTATTATCAATTTATTTTGAATCAATTTATTGTTTAATATCAAGTTTTTTTACATAATTAATGTATATATATTTAAAATAAAAATAAACTTACTTATTATTAATGTATTCTTATAATAAAAAAAAATTAAAAATTATTTATAAAATATCAAATTTATCTTATTTTGATTAATATAATTATATATATTATACTTTTAAATTTTATTTAATTATTTTTATTTTATAATATTATCATCTTAAAATTTAAAATTTTTAAATTACTTGCTAGAATAATATATATATATATATATATATATATATATATATATATATATATATATATATATATATATTACAATATATTAAAATTATTCAGTTTGATTATTTGATTATTATGTTATTATATGTGTAAGTATTGAAAGATATTTATTTATTATGTTATAGTATTTTGTAGGAAAAAATATAATAAAATACTATTTGACTTCACGCTTATTTTAAATGGGGACTGTGACTTTTTCGTGATACTTTAGTACCTTAACCTTAACGTCGTTTGACACATTAGTGTCAATCTACTTAACGTTGTCAAAAATACTGACTGAAAATTAAAAATATTTTTTTTTTCTACGTGGCGCCCACATGTCATATAATATAAAAATTGAAAAGGAAAAAATACACTAAAATACCATGTGATTTCACGTTTATTTTAAATGAGATCTATGATTTTTTGTAACACTTTAGTACCCTGAACTTAATGCCGCTTGACACATTAATTTGACGATTTTGATGTTATTTTGCTTTAGAAATTTTGGGTGTTTGCGAGCGATTCTAATTTTTATATTATATGACATGTGGATGCCACATGAGAAAAAAAAAATATTTTTTAATTTTCACGTTAGCAATTTTAATAGTATTAGGTAGATTGACACTAATGTTTCAATCGACGTTAAGTTTAGGATACTAAAGTATCACTAAAAAAAATCACAGTCCTTATTGAAAATAAGCGTTAAATCGCATAGTATTTTAGTATACTTTTTCCTTTTTAATTTTTATTTTATATGACATGTGGGCACTATGTAGAAAAAAAATATATTTTTAATTTCTACGTCAATAATTTTGACGGCTTTAGGTAGATTGACAATAATGTGTCAAACAGCGTTAAGCTCAAGGTACTAAAGCGTCACGAAAAAAATCACAGTCCTCATTTATAATAAATGTGAAACTACATAGTATTTTAATATACTTTCCCCAATTTTATATGTATAAAAATTATATATGTGATAATAGATTTTAAATATTTTAAATATATTTTATTTAAATTGTATATTGGATATTTTAAAATTGTAGTTTTCATTTTTATTATTAAATTTCAAAATATTATATATATGAAAATTATACTTTTATAAAAGAATTTATCATAATTCAAGCCAATTCGAAATTTTATTCTCAAAGTTAAACTTGAAAGTGACCCGAATCATACTCAAAAAAAATTTTGATTATTAACCAATGATTTACCTGAAACTCAAACACAATCCATAGTGGTATGACCTGAATCCGCCTGGAAAAAAAAAAAAAATGACCCGACTCGAAAATAACCTTAACCCGATTTGGGGTTCATTTTCTCAGATAAAATAATAAATTAGAATTTAGAGGGAAAAATAAAATTACTTCTCTGTTTGTTTCTAGAAAGACAACAATAATAAGTTAAGCATGTAGAGAGGTAAAACAAAGTTTATGTATATGTATATGGGAAAAATAAGTTGCCACTCAACTACTAGTTTTGAAATTCTTTTCTTCAATTATTATTAGTTAATTATATTTAATATATAGTGATGGATAACACTTAACCAATGCTCTTAAACTACTAATTAAAAAATGGATAAACAAATAGTAATTTCTTACTATTGCGATATTGCATGTAGCTAATATTAAATTTATATATTTTGTCAATTCAAAATCAGCTTATTAAAGTTTAAATTATAAAATTTATATAAAAAAAAATATTGTTTGAATTTAAGAGTAAATGCTAATTTATATGTACAGTAAAACTGAATTAGAAAAAAAGTTGAACTCCCTCTACAATCGCTATTTTTTTTTAATAGGAATTTTTAATATTTTTATGAATTTAAATAATAATAATTAATAAAATTCTTAATTAATTGAAAGTCTAAGAGTTTTTTTTAGGGTGACGATATTGACACTCTCTTTTTAGTTTCAGACACGCTTACTCCTTTTTTATCATTAAAATTGACTATAATACTCTTATTTTTTATTTAGTTATTAATTTTTATAAGGAAAGAATATTTAAGTTTCATTTACTTTCACTTTTTTTTATTATTATTTTTAATTCATAAAAAAGTACTTTTATTTTTGTAGAAAAATATGATAATAAATATATATATTTTTATATAAGAAAAAATATGAAAAATTTTCATTTTTTACGCGTTATATTTAAAATAAATTTTATTCATAATTTATAGATCTAAACCAAAAAAACAATGAAGCAAACACCAAATAATTAAAAAAAAAAAACACACACACACACACACATTGTAAAATAAAAATCGCGAAAGGAAGGGGAATCGACGTTGACAGAGCGGATCCAAGCCTATATGAATTCGAAAAACTCACAAGTAATAACTCCAAGATCTCCCAAAAGAAGCAAATATATTGTCTTGAAAAAGAGGAAGAAGGAGAAGCACATGTTGGTAGCAGTGAAGGATTGTCTCCTTTCTTTATTTCATTCAAGCAATTGACGGAGGTGGTGGACCAAAACTTAGTGGAAAGCTTCTTAGAGATTGTTTTTTCCTATAATCTTAATTCTTACAATTTTTAATAAAAATGAAATTTTTATTATGATATTTTCTTTCCTTATAATCATATTTTTTTAAAAAAATAAAAAATATATATATTTTATAAATTTAAAATAATAATAAAAAAATAAAAGTAAATGAAACTTCAATCTTTTTTTCTTACGAAAATTATTAACTAAACAAGAAATAAGGGTATTATAGATAATTTTAATAATAAAAAAGTAGGTGATAGTGTCAAAAATCAAAATGAAAGTGACAATATCACCTTTCTTTTTTATTATTCTTTATTTGTATTTTTATAATAACTTTATTTGAAAAGGCTAAAGGAAAAAAAATTGTAAAAAAAAATTAGTGCACACGAAAAAAGATAAATTGGGGTAAAATGTATAAAAAAAATAACTAAACTTTTATTGATTTTCTGTTTTGCTCATTAAAAATTAATTTCTTACAGAAGTGTCACTAAGTTTTAATTTTTTTTTTTACCACAAGTCATTAGACATTTTCAGATGAAAAATTCGACGGAAAGATGGTGTGACATGTCCACGTCACCAAGCTATCCCCTGTAGGACTGCCACGTCATTAAAAAATGACACATCATTCTGTCACGTCAAAATGGGTCCCACTTTTTTTAAAATTCTATTAAAAAATTAAAAAAAATTAAAAAAAATAATGCTCATATTACCCTCAGTATATTAATTTTAATTAAAAAACTTATAATTACTTAGATTTTCTTTTTAAAAAATTAAAAAAAAAAGATATTATTTTTAACAAAAATCTTTTTATCCCTAGAAAGTTCTTTCTCTCTCTTTTTGCAGGAACTATCGCCGCCGACCCACCATAACTCGTCACCGCCGCAAAAGCCTAACGGTCCATTCCACCACCAACGCCATCACTGCTAGTATCGCCACCATTCAAGACCGTTCCTTGTTTGAGTTTTCTTTTTGCAGGAATTGAATTTGCATGAATTGTGCCCTCAATCAAGCCCTACAAAAAACCATTCTCAATCTCAACCTTCAAATCCCCTTCAACCCATTCTCAAAATTCCATTGCAGGTACCAAATTTGAATGAATTTGCAATCTAATCATCGCCAACACCTCCTTCAGCAATTGCATACTCAACCCGAACATAAACCTGAAACCGTCTCCCATCCTTTGTTTTCAAGTACAACGACGCAATCACACATTGTATCAACAACAATTTTAAATCCTCTATAAATCAAAACAAATAAACCCATATGAAATCTAACTTTTTCTTTTTAACCCAAGTAAAAGAAAAGGGGATTGAAAATTAGCAAAATTCAATCCCATAATTTAAAAAAAAAGAGAGAGAGAGAGAGAGAGTAAAACTCATTTCAGAGGGTCAAGTTCATATAAGGAAAAAAGCAAAGAAACAAAAATTGAGCATGGTAAGAGAGAAGAAGAAGAAGAAAATTACCTAAAGGAATATGGAGAACGAGAGGAGAAGTGGAAAGAGACGTGTGGTGGACACAAACACAATGCCAAGGGTAGACATAAGCCTTGAGGAGCAGTGACGTTGGTTGAAGAGCAGTGGCAGTGACAGGCGGCTGAAGTGCACAGGGGCGTTGTAGCATACCTCAAACTTGAGCCACTATTTGTTGTGGAGAAGAACTTTTACCATTCCTCGCGTCTCTAGAGGCTCGATCTGCTGGTATAAATGGTGCTTGATCGCGATTGTCGTGAGCGATCTGGGCTGGCGAGGTTGGCTTCAATGGTGAACGACAAGAGCTGGGTTGGTTGGAAGCAAGCAGTCGTTTGTTTCATCACCAGATCTGAGTTTCTTTTTTTTTTTTTTTTAATTGTGTCTTTTTCTTTTTTTTTAAATCAATTTAATTTCTTTTTTTTATTAAAAATTGAAAATAAATAAATAATAATTTATTATTTTTTTAATTTTTTTAAAAGAATTTAAAAAAGTGGTCCCCATTTCCGTGTGGCACGATGACGTGGCGTTTACGTGGCAATCGTGCTTAGAAGTCTTGGTGACGTAGACATGCTACGTCATCTTTCCATCGAGTTTTTCAAATGAAAATACCTAGTGACCTGCCGATGAAAAAAAAAATTAAAAGTTGGTGACACTTCTGTGAGAAAATACCTAGTGATTTTTGGTGTATTTTACCCAATAAATTGAGATATAAAAAATATTTGTTGATGATAAATAATATATTTTAAATGTGGCCAGTATTAAATTTAAGCATACGTTGTATAAAAAAAAAGTTTAGTATCCAATAAAACGCAATTATTTATTTTAAACTTAACTAAAAAGATAATTTTAATAATAATTTCTATTATCACTCAATGCCTGAATGTACAATTAATTAATAATGTAGGGAGCAAAACCAATTGCAGCGCTAACAATATTATGAAAATAATTTTAAGAATTAGTTTGGTTAGTAAGAGAATTTGTTTCTCTCTTTATTAATCTAAGTTTGATCCTTAGAGCTAGAACATAGATGAGAATTTATCATCATTTACAAATTTTCTAGTCCCGACATAAATGGTTTGTCTTTAACCAGACTAAATAAATAAACTTAATACAACACGCAAAAATTAATCCGTGATACTAATAATTTACTGCTAAATCCAAAAAATCAATATTATGAAAGTTCAAAAATGGCAAAGGAGGAGCCATTCATTGTGTCTACACCCTAACAATGAGAAAATTCCCTCTCTTCGTTCTAATATTTTTATTCTCCACTACAGTTTTTCACCTTTTCCAATCTATGTCTATAAATAGATATAATTAAAGATGAATATAAGAGTCGTTTTATTGGAAAATGTATTCCACATTAAATAAATAGAAAATATATAAATGATTTATGAGTGAGTGAGTGTTGAATCTAGCACAAGCTAATTAATTTTGTAAAAATAGATTTCATCACTTGCCCACTTATAAACCCATGTATGTACGGACTCATGAACTTTAATATGGTATTAGAGTTTCATATTCAAGCGGGCTGAATCCTGAGATTCATGTTCAATCCCTCATTGTTGGATTGATGATGATGTCAGTTTCATACTCAAACGGGTTGAATCCTCGGACCCATGTTCAAATCTACGTTATTGGATTAATGATAATATCAGTTCGAACTGAAGCTGAAGAAGAGATGTTAGCCGGTCCATTTGTGAGCAAGTGTCATCCGGCCTGTTGATATTGGGTTACGAGCCAGCGCGATTGCACTTGAAGGGTGTGTTTTGTGCAAGTGGATTCAAAATTAATTGGCTTATATTAAGTTCAACATCCACTCACTTATAAGTCATTTATATATTTTATATTTATTCAATGTGGGATACATTTCCAACACACCCCCTTAAATGCAACCAGGCTGGCTTGTGACCCAACATCAACAGACCGGTTAACACTTGCTTACAAATGAACCAGTTGATTTCTCTTATTCAACTTCGATCCTCAATTTCAATCCAGACTGGCATTATCATTAGTCCAATAACGAGTTTTAAAAATGGGTCCTAGCATCCATTCCATTTGGGCATGAAACTCTGATACCATATTAAAGTCCATGAACTCGCACATAGTTGGTTTATAAGTGGATAAGTATTGAAATCCATTTACATAGAATCAATTGATTTATGCTAAGTCTAACACTCACTCACTTATAAATCCTTTATATAT
>CATKHJ010331702.1:0-15203 GCA_949750685.1 Vernicia montana | reverse complement strand
TTATGAGGCTCAAAAAATGGGGTGAAATGTTACTTCCTATGGCATATTTCATAATGCGCAAAGGTGAAAGGACAATAATTTTTCTTTCAAGCGTGTTCAGTTATATTTGTGAATGGAGGACATTGGAGGAGGTCCATCAGTCGCAATGGTGGTCTCAGTTGCAGCAGAAATGCAATGTTAGTTTGTAGTGTAGTGTTGTTACTAGGGCAGTGATGATGGCAGCAGTGGTGGTATGGTGGCAGTAGCAGCAGTGGTGGTATGGTGGCTGTAGCGGCAGTGGTGGTGGTGGCATGAAAAGTTTTTCATCCCCTTACCTTTTAACGACTTGACCAACCCCACCTATTTAATATTGACCTACATTTATGGAGTTCACCATACAAGTGTGAAATATTCCTTTAGGAACATTTCACCCCCAGTAACCTTGGAACATTTCATTCCTTTTAACTCTATTATTGATGTAGCCTTAAAGTAAGCTGTTTGTACATCCATTATTTTCTTAAGTGTCAAATGATTAGGAGCTGTAAACACTTGCTCAGATACTATGCAATTAATTGCTTTGGATACTTACTATATTTGATCTTACCATTCCTTTATTTACTACAGGCACTTGGAGACCTGTTTGAAAGTATTGCAGGGGCAATTTTAATAGATACAAAACTTAACCTTGATGAAGTGTGGAGAATATTTAAGCCTCTGTTATCTCCAATTGCAACACCTGAAAGTCTTGAGTTGCCTCCACTGCGTGAACTGAATGAATTATGTGACTTCCTTGGGTATTTCATTAAAGAAAAATGTATAAATAAGAATGAAAATGTGCATGCTGAGCTTAGGCTACAGCTAAATGATGTGCTTTTGGTTGGAGATGGCTGTGATCGGAGCAGAAAAAGTGCAAGAGGAAAAGCAGCTTCTCATTTGTTGAAGCAACTTGGGGTTTGTTTTTCTTATGTTGATTGTTTCTTATGTTAATACCAAGAATTGCACCATGATAATAATCAACAATCACTCAATAGTTCAAAATTCTAGCGAGTTAAAAAATCCTCAAGATGTTTGGTTCTTAAGCTCTTGTTTCGTTACGAATACCATCATTCTTGTCAAGGATTTCTTAAACAATTAAATATGCTCCTGTGCTTTCTGTCTTTGAACTTTCATACTTAAAAAATGCTTTTAGAAGGAACTTTAGGAGTTGTGAGAAGTTTTGTGATATCTTTATTCTTTTGTCGTGGTGATTCTCTTGGCAAGTAAGTTGCCTGGGGCAGTCTCTAGACTCCAAGCAAAAGAAAAAATATTACTTATCTGGGGAAATTATGTGAATTGAAATGCATTTGTTGGAACTAGCATTTAAACTGTTTTTACTTTTTGAAACCATTGAACAAATAAATAACTCTTCTAGATGGCTCAGTAATTCAATTGACTTTTCTATTTTTATTAATTGTCTTGTACTAACATTGTTTAATTCCTAATGGAACAGAAAAGAGGAATAACACATTGCCGAGGTGATTCAAAGAGGAGGAAACATGCTCATGATCATGTTGTCAATGATTCATCTTCTCCAAAACTAACAAACAAATACACGAGTGAGCCAACAAACCATAAAAAGCAGAAAAAATTAGAAAACCAATTGACTGCAGAACCAAGTGGAGTTCCTTCACTTGCTGGTAGTCCCAAACACGGCCCCCAAGGTATGTACCATCCAGATTTGTGGGTTTTTATTCTGATAATGAGTTTGATTTAGACAAGGTATACGCTGCTATTTGGGCAGAGGTCATATCATACTATTTCATCATCTGTTTCGTAGGATCCTTCAGTTGTTTGATTCCCTTCTTACATCTCTCTCCTCTTTTTCCCTAACACTAAAATGCTATATTTATCTTTTGGGCCATCTGTGTTACATCTGCATCAAATCATTTAACTTTTGGTTAGAACTCAACCTTTATTTGATCATGTTGTCAATAATTCATCTTCCCCAGACATAACAAGCAAATACATGAGTGAGCCAGCAAATCATAAAAAGCAGGAGAAATTAGAAAACCAATTGCCTGCAGAGTCAAGTGGAGTTCCTTCCCTTTCTGGCATTCCCCAAGGTTTGTACCATCCAGATTTGTGGGTTTTTATTCTGATTCTGAATTTGATTTAGACAAAGGTATATGTTGTCTATTTTATGCAGAGGTCATGTCATGCTGTTTTGCATCTGTTTCATGGGATCCTTCCATTGTTTGATTCCCTTCTTACATATCTCTCCCCTTTTTGCCTAACGCAAAATTGTCTACTGCTCATCTATTGGCCATCTGTATTGTATCTGTATCACTTACAACTTTTGGTTGACTTAACCTTTATTTGATCATGTTGTTAATGATTCATCTTCCCTAGAATACATGAGTGAGCCAGCAAACCATAAAATGCAGAAGAAATTAGAAAGCCAATTGCCTGCACAGTTAAGTGGAGTTCCTTCCCTTGCTGGCAGTCCCACAGTCCCCAAGCTATGTACCATCCAGATTCGTGGGTTTTTATTCTGATACTGAATTTGATTTAGACAAGGTTTTTATGTTGTCTATTTAATGCAGAGGTCATGTCATGCTATTTCAGCTTCTACTTCGTAGGATCCTTGGTTGTTTGATTCCCTTCTTACATCTCTCTCCCCTTTTCCCCAACACTAAAATCTTTACTTGCTCATCTTTTGGGCCATCTCTAATATATCTGCATCGTTTAACTTTTGGTTGACTTAACCTTTTATTTGATTTTCTATTTTGGTGAAAGAAGTGGGGATATAATAACTGAAAACATGGTGGTGTAGTTTTTAGAAGACACGGCGTATTTATGCATGACTTCTCTGTTCTACTTTTGCACTAATTGAGGATACTTCATGTCAGCATGTGTGTTATAGCTCTCTGGAATTTTATCCAAAAACAAAATCACAGTACTGATGCTTGCAGTGATCTTTTTATTTATTGTTAAAATTAGCAACTTGCTGATTCCTGAAATATTCAAGCTTGAAGCCATAATTATCTCATTAAATTCACCTTTTGCAGTTATAAAGTCCATTGACATGAAGAAAGGAGGACCTCGAACCACTCTTTTTGAACTCTGTAAGAAAGTGCATTGGACAATGCCTAAATTTAAACCCACAGAAGAGAAGTTAAGGTTCGCCATTTTCAACCAAAATCTCCCATCTTTTGCATGAATACATATTCTTATGCGCACCACACATGCTTGCCATAATATGCACGTAAAATTAATTATTAAATTCAAATACTTCCCTAAAGCAATTAATAACTGCTCAGTATACTTATTTTCCTGTAGCAATTATTCATCCTGTACTTTTCACCTAACTTTTAAGTTTTTCCTCTGGCAGTTGTGTAGCAATGTTTGAAGGCAGTGAAAAAAGAAAGACACGAACAACTTTTGTATCAGAAGTCACCTTGAACATCCCCTATTATGGCGTCATCGAGTGCAAAGGAGATCCTAAATCTGATAAGAAGAGTTCATTCGATTCAGCTGCACTCGCTATGCTTTATGAGCTTCAAGATCGGGGGCAACTCATCATCAACGATGAGAACTAATTTTGATGCTGGTAGAAAACACTATTCTCTAATTTAGGAAATTTAAAGCAATTGACCCACCCTGCAGTAATGGGTAATGGCTCATCAGGATTATTTCTGTTTCATGGTCCATCATCCGCAATGCACCATAATGGCGGTGGTAGCTTCAGTGTAAAAGTCCTAGGTTCTGGTAGTAGAGCTTGATCGTGTACCATCAGATTTTTTTCTTACCTGTATATAGATTGACATGCCATATCCCTTGCAAAGCTTTGCGAACAGCAAGCATGTTACGTTGCAGAATGTATTTTAGCATCCGTTAATGGCTATTTATCCCACCCATGCTTTTATTGAAATATGCTATCATTGGGAGCAGAACTTAAAACTCTGGTTCCAAGATTCTCATTTTAATTTCATATTTCAGAAACTTAAACACAACGCTAAATTAAAAGGAAAAAAAAAAAGACTTTAAAAATTTCATTTTCAGGGTGAGACAAAGGCCTTGGAAAGTTTTGAAATTTCACAAGAGGATGAACCTTTTTTTACTTGCATTTCTATGTTTCAATCAAGAGCTTGAAAGGATATATTTCTTTTTATATTTGTCAATGAATAATTATTTTAAAATAATTCCATTTTAATAATTCGATCAAATTCCAGCCAAATATATCTTATGATGAAAACATTTTCCATTCAAACACTTATTTGAAAAAAAAAAAAAAAAAGATTAAACACTAATAATATAATTATCCCTTCATTTTATTTTTTTGTTAATCTTCATTCTTCCACAAGATCCACCCAAGGACAAAAAGGCAGAAAGTAATTAGTCAAAAGTTTACTTTCCCTTTTCACTCCCAGTCCCAGTCCCAGTCCTAACCACTAAACCTTTGATAAAGAACACAAAGCACAAATCAAATGTTTCCCATTTGCAAACTAAGCCGTTCAACAGTGTTTAAAATTTACATAGTATGATATACAGGCACTTTCCTTCTAAAAGATGGATTTGCATGTGTAAAAAAGAATAGTTGAGAAGAATAATAAAATCTGTTGGTAATTTCACTCTTACTGTTTCTCATGCACACTTGAATAAGAGTATAATCTGTAACTGAAGGAAAAAAACACCATTATGTCATATAAAGTAGACAACTGCACTTCCTACTTTGGAAAATTGTGGACAGATCATGTTAAAAGGTGTAGTTCTTGTCTTCAAGCTAATGGCTCTGACAGGTCACCAATTGCCACTTACTTGAACCAGTATATTGCTAATTGCTATGATGTTGATACCTGATAAGACAACATCATGCTCTAATCATGAGTTCATATACGTTACTGTTGTTATCTCCAGTGATGCGCTTCAACATCTCAAAACTCTTGCGGCTCCCTAAAAAGTCAATCCGTTTAAAAATCACATAACCAAGCTCAGCCGTTTCTTTACTGGAGTACACAGATCGGAGCCGGTCAGCATGCCTTGAATCAGTGTGAATTGCAGCTTCTATTTCTGTGGCTGACATATTCTCCTGCAAGAGTACAAAGAAGGGCAAGTGAAGGAAATTGGCAAGATTAGCTCCAACTGTCTAATTGTCAAAACAGACAATCCTTCGAAAAAGTCAAACAGCTGGTCATGATGTTTATATTTTTGTGCAAATGCCATTACAACTCTAATATTAAAAGACAGTAATGAGCTTACTCTTAACTCAAAGGAAGTTGAGAATAAAGCATAGATACACAATACTGTACAAACACAAGTAAGTAACACAATGCAGGGAGTGGAAAGACCTTCAATCATACCTGATAAAATGCATATATATGATCCAACACCTGCAAACATGTGAAGCCATTTTCACTGAAAAAAGTTCTCGAGGAAGGCCCCATTTCGGAAAACCGGTCCATAGGAAACAGTATGGTCAGGAAGTGGTTCTTAAATACTAACTCAGTTTTCTCACTGCAAGCAAGGCACACAGGAAAAAGAATACAGTAAGGCAACACACTATTAAGAGAATACCAGTAGATTAGAAAGAGAGAGAGAGAGAGAGAGAGAGAGAGAGAGAGAGAGAGAGCAAGAACCTTTCTGTAAGTGGTCGTGTTAGGTTTGCAAAGGAAGCTTCTGAATCCTTGTCCTCCTTTGCATCAAAGAACACAGATGTATGATGTTCACCAACATCTTCACTACTAAAAGAGTCTGTGTAAATAGAAGCAGTTGAAGTTGGCTCAGATATTGACCAGCAGATTGAATCCAGAAGGCTGCTTGGGGTTATTGGACGTATTGGGGTTTGACAGGTCTGTAAGAACCCACAGAATTCACAAATGCCATATTTCACATCAACACAAGTAATGCATTTCAATATTAAGCCAGATGAACCTTCCCAAACAAACATTCTTAAAAACAAGTGACAAATTTGTAAGATATCACCACCTGCATTGCTAACAATCACTCAGCAGGTGATGCACAAAGCAAGAACCACTGATGCATGATATTATTTGTTTTCTATATCCATGTCCAAGGGAATTTTCAGTTGAAAAAATTATTTGTTTTCTATATCCATAGGGTCCATCTGGACATGGTCTTATCCTTTAGTATTTTGAATGAAGCAACCACTCCTAAGACTTGACTCCATGCAATGGTGCTTCGCTGCCCAAGATGTTTTAGCACCACACTGAAAAAATTGTCCCTCAGCATAGTTCCAATTCTTTTGAGAAGTCACTTCATGCAAAATACTGAAGGGTATGACTCTCTTTAGCCTTTCCCCTTCAAGACTAATCAACTATGAGAAGAAAAGGCACACAGCATAGGAAATCAGAAACCTGCATTCGACGACCACGGCGACTTCTAACCCCATTCTTAGCGAAATTCACAATCTGTTGCCTTTCTCCATGGCTTGCTTTACTTCTCAAATTCTGAGCATCTTGAGGGACTTTTCCCCCATTTATTTCCTTGAAAAAATCAACATTGAAGATTACATGCAGTTGGGAAATTCTGATTAAACCATCAGAATGATAGCTTTAAATGATTGAACATTTTGAAAATTACCTGTCCTGCAATGCCATTTTGAAAATTTTCAAGCATCATCCCAACCTGCCTGGCCAAATCAGTAGATATCCGAACAAGCCTCTGGACATGTTTCTCCTTTGCTGTTTTTAGAACCCAAAGTGGCTGAGACACCAATTGCCAAAAGAATTTGATTGAGATACAAGTAATAAAAGAGAGCACTTTTTTGTTATAATCAGTCATATAAACGGCTTTCAAGTTGCAGATAATGCCATCAATTAACTGTCTGAAAACAACTCTGTATCCAATAATAAGCACACTTTACTTTCAAACATATTGTGGAACATGCAAACAGAGTATCAAAGCAACTTTATATCCAATAATAAGCACTTTTCAAAGGAAGAAAACAAAAATGCAGAACATTTATTTTTATAAAAACTATAAAGTGATGAAGAAGCACTCACAGTTACAAGGTTGTTAGAGTGGCCAAGGTATCTTTGGCTAGAAGCCCCTTCACATACTATATGAGTTGCACTGCAGCCAACAAACCATTGATCTAAAAGCGTGGCACCTTCTCTTGTAGCTGCCTCGTAAACCTACCAAGCATATCAAGTGCCTCAGGAGTTGCTCAAAGCAAACTACAACAAATCCTATTTATCATAGAAATTCAAGGTACCTTATTTCGCATTTCATCTGAAATGTCTGAATCAACGTACATGGAATTACCGGACAAAGTTGGTTCAATACTTCTATTAGAACTTCTTCCAGATGATTGTTTATGCAGTCCTTCAGTCATTTCAAATTTATTGGTATCATTAATACCAATAGGAAGACAGGAATTTTGAGCACCACCAAAACCAACAAGTCGATTTAAGTCATTCAAGCGCACATCATTTTCTCTGACAGTCTTGACACTGTAGAGTGATTCACTCAACCTCACTGCAACAAGTGATAAAAATCTCAGTAGCTTTTATTAATTCCTTATTCAATTCTTGTTCAACAAAAACAATCAACATCCATTTGCATAGGGAATATACTGATAAACAAGATGGGCCATGTAAACCATCTTCAAATACAATCAAGATGAGGAGAGACAGAGAGAGATAGAGTCTGCAATGCATAATATTGCTTGTACCCAATTCCTAATATCATGAGAGGGCTTTAATATCATTGAATTTGCAAAAGAAATTAGAGGGCTACCAGCAGCTAAGCCAGTTCAGATTGAGAAGAATATGCTATTGAAAGGGCAAAGTGTAATAAAAGAGTAGCCAACATATACCATTCCTCCTGACACTGTCCACAAACCATCCAAGTGTAACAACAAAGAGACCATTTTTTGATCCATGCTTCAAAGCATGCTCAAACTTGCGTCCGTCAAAGCTGTTATTACTGTTAAGGTATCACAAAAGAATTGCATTGGTGAGAACACAACACTTATTACAGAACATATGTTTTAGGATTAAAAGACATTGAAAAGTCTCTCTTGTCATTTATCAATGAAGCAATGCATTTTCAACAAAGAGAAGGAAAAAATGCAATCTGATAATATGGTCTCCTTTGCCTATTTATTTTTTTTAGGGAAAAAAAAAACTATTTTTTAAGGTTCTGATTTCACTTGTAAATCCAACCAAGGATGATTCAAAATTTTCTTCTCACATATATCCAATGCACTAATTCACTCATAATAAGCAGAGAGAGACAGTGAGAGCAAACATCATTTCCTCCAAATAAATCACAAAATTATGAACTCTATGTTAGCCCAAAAAACAAAAACTAAAGGATATCTGGACCACCAAATGGGTACACTGAGGATGCAAATTGGGGCTGTACTGACCACCTAATCTCTCAGTTGCTTCCATGACTTGTTTCCTTGCTTCTGCATAAGGAATAGAAACATGAACATATAGAAATTAAGCAAATCAAACAAGAACAATAAGACTTCTAAATAAAATATAAAAAGAAATACCAAAAAAAAAAAAAAGAAACAGTAAAATGACAAGCAACAAATCCCAGCAAAGTCGGCTGCCGACTTGGAGTTCTATCAACTACTTAAAACAAGCCATCGCTTCTACCTTAATTATCATCAAGTGGGCAAATTACTGGAAAAAGATACAACAACTCCTTCCAAAAGAAAATGACAGATAGAGATAGAATTCTGACTATAGAGTTCGCATTCATGACTCCAGAGAATTAAATATTTCCTCTCTAATGAACAGAGATACAGAACAAGAAGGAAAGGACATGCACATATTGCCAAGAACTCATACAGATAATAATAACCAAAAAAAGCTGACTTCTAACACAGAATCAAAATTACTCATCCCTTTTTCTTTCCCCAACTTGCAGGAGAGAATCAAATCTTAAATACATCTAAATCAATAGAAAAAAAAAATATTAAAGCTGTAAAGCACATACCTTTAGATAGACCTGTAACACATATAACAAGCCCAGCAAATGGACCGCTTGATCGAACCACCACAGGCTCAGACCCAACAGAGGATGTTGCAGGAGACATTGGCTCGAAAGATTGCAAACTTCTAAAAGAAGGGATTGAAGATTGTAAACCCACAAACAGTCTTGAGCAACCCTTACTATTGATCACTTCCACTTTACCAACTCCGCCCATAATCACTTCCTTAATTTGTGATTAACAATTTTGCAAGTGAACAGAACTCCACTCATTATAAGTAGGACAAAAGTAAAAAACCAACAAAGCACCGGCCTTTCAAAGCAGACAATGAAAATCCCATGACTTGAAACATTAGAAAAGGGGAAAAAGAAAGAAAAGATTAATGGGCGGGAAAGAAAGCTTCTCAAGTAATCAAAAGCTAATAAATACGAGGTAATGATGAGGAATTTGAAATGACTAATTATTTAAAGAACACAAAAAAAGGTATTCAAAATATATACATACAAATGAGAGATAATGAGAATACTATCCAGAAAGTCTACAAATAAAGAAAATCAGAATCAGACCGTATAGTCTTTGAAGAGAAAACAAAAGGGTCAAGAGAGTAGAGACTGAAAAACAGGAAAAAGAACATGAATTTTTATTGCTGATAAGGAAAAAAAAAGAAAAGAGAAAAGGAATCAAAGAACAAAGCTAGTGGGATTCAGATATTCACAGACAGACAAATTGAGAATTTTGAACAGAGATCCCTTCAAAGGATTTAAAAAAAAAAAAGCTTTCTTTTTTAAAATTGGTTTTTGAAGGCAGTGCTGTCTTGTGCTTCTCTGTGACTGTGGATGTTGTAAAAATGACTACTTTAACTCTGCTTTTGTTTATTTCTTTTCCCTTTATCGGTTCAAATAAATGGGAATAGCACCATATTTTTCAAGTAGAGAATTCTGAAGCAAAGCACGGGCAGTTTATACTTTCTTTGCCATTAAGCTAATATTATTAGAATCTAAATGGGCATGTAGGTGTTGAAGAATTACGAAAGTACCATCGCAGCACAGCAAGAGCGAGCAAGTGGCCTTTTTTAAAATTCAAAGGGCTGCCTAGTGGTGCGCTATTAGGCGAACACGCCACGAGCTCCTGCGTCGAATCACAAATTTTAATTTGTGAAAAAATTGTTTCTAGCGAATTAAATTTTTGAAAATTTTAATTTTTTTAAATTTAAATTTGACTCATAAACAGTTCTAATTTCTTATCCGACATTTTAAACAAGTCTAACCCTCAAGTCTCTATCATATTTATCAAAACTTAACCTATTGGTCAGATGGATTAAGCCGTGATCCATCCGTAACAAATAATGAATTTTTCATTAAAAATCTAATTAATATTAAAATCAAACAATTCGCATTACAGCATTTTTAATCAAATAACTTATTCAATTGCAATATCATAAAAATTAATTTAATTTTTATACATGTAATAATATTTGTATGTATTTAATATTTATTAATTAATATTTAAATTTATTAATTATATGTATGTGTATAAATATTTAATTATTAAAATAATAACTAATTTTATTATTAAAATTTTTTACGGTACCCGTGACATGGTCTCCTCTCCACCGCTTCTATTGGTTTGCTGGTTATTTTCTGAACAATAGGGTCCACTCCCGTATTTAATTCATTGGATATGTGTTGCAACAACTTTTATACCGGCAGGTGTCCAAACAAACTCAATAATTTAAATTAATTTCTTATTATCTTATAAGTTTTTTTAACTAAAATTCAATAAATATGAAAATAATATTGTAAATTACTATATATAATAAGAGTAATCTTTCTTTTAATATTTCTCATTAAATTTAATGTTAATAAATAAATTTGTTTCAATTTCATGTTAGATTGTCATGTCAAAGATTTATTTTAAATGATAAAATTAATTTATTTATCACCGCATCACATTAATTATAACTTATAAGAAATTTTAATATAAGTTTAATTTTATATATTTCAAAAAATATATATATAAAAATATACTAATAATTTTCATTTACTGAAGTGAACAATTGTTTTTTATTTTTTTTTAATTTTGTAACTATCATTATATTTTGGATAAAAATTATAAACATAAGTGTTGTAATTAATGATGGATCTCTAGGGAGCGCGGGATGAGAGTTGTCCCCTAACATTTTTAAAAACCTATTTATGAATATTATATATTGTTAAAAAAATTTATCAATTAGCATTATTCATCCCTCAAATCTTTTTCAGAATTTTTATATTGACACTTCAATATAATAAATATAATTCATTTAATAATAGATTATTTTTTTTATTAGATTAATAAAAATTATAATTAAATATTTATAAATTGTTAAAAATAATATTAATTAATTAAACTAGATTGGAATGATAATAAAGAAATCACGTCAAAATTTCTTTGTAAAAATTTAAAAATTTATAGGCCCAAATAACCTATTAACCCATTTATAATTTAAATCATTTGTTAATATATTTTTTTAAACTATAATTTCATATAAAAATAGTAAATTAGAGAGTGTACGATAAAATGAAGGGGAAAAAAAAAAAAGCAAAAAACTAACAAGCCTTATAAACTTGTTATTTCAAAACTAAATGTACTAATTTTGAATTTTTGAATTATTTCTTTTTATTTTTTCTCAATTTCAAATTGAATTAAGTTATTATTTTCATAAGTTATTTTGTATTTTGTACAATGTGTGAGTTCTATTATTTTCTTTAACTTATATATTGTTTTTAATTATAATTTTTATCGGATATATTTAAATTAATCTACTATGATTATACATAATCATATTTTATACGATTACTTAAGAAAAATTAAATCATAAACTAAAGATATTTGAAAATAATTGCACATGCAAATTATAAAATCCAATATTAATTACAAATTTACTATTTATAGTCACAAAATTTAATATTGGTAATTAATTTAAAACCAGTTGGAAACTCTCATATCAATATTTAAAAAGTAAAAGAAGAAAAAAGTTTGATTTTTTTTTTTTCTTTCTCTAATCCCCTTTTATATCATGCTTTTTCTTATGTCTTTTATTTTTTATAAACTATTTTTTATGTGATTAGGTAATTTTTATTTTTATATTTATATATCATAATTCATATGAATATAATAAATTTATATTACTTATAATTAATAAAATAATTAATTATTGATTCATGGAACTTTAAAAAAAAAATTTATTGATTCATGGAAAGGTATTTTCAAAATCAAATTGACACACCTTATTTAAATTCTTTCATATATCGTTATATATATTTAAACAAAATCTCCAAAATTATTTATTTTTAATGTGAATTTTTATCTTAATTAAAAATATATGGACAAATATCATTTTATTTGTTTAATAAATGAAATATATTTTATTACTTATTTAAATATGAATATTTTAATTAATTTTCTTGTTAATTATTTTTTATATGTATATTTTTGCTCTCGCAACGATAAAAGCCTAAATCCGCCACTTATTATAATATTTTGGAGACATTTATTTAAATATTTGTGCAAATTTGAGAATGATTGACGTTGAAATGAAAATTTGTGATGTGAATTATAATTAATATCCAAAAAACTCAAAAATTTATAGCCCCTCCTATGTAATAATACAGGTGTCTTGGGATATTGAAATTTAATGCATGCATTGATAGTGAAAGTGACTAAATTGTTGAGATTGAAACATATTTTTCATAATTTTAGTCGGTAATATTATAATTTAAGATTATAAAATTATTAGTTGAAATCCAATTAAAACGTAATTAATTAATAAAAAAAATATACATATAAATATAATTAACAAATCACTTAATAACAAACTATAATTCAAATTAGAATTTTGGATTTGGAGGATATGAATATGTGAAATGAGAGGGAGGAAAATCATCAAATATTTATAGTTCAATATATATAAATTGAGTTATGAAGTTAAATGGACACTTATTTTCTTTTTTCAAGAAATGTTATATATAATGTAAATATCAATTATAAATATTGAGTATCAATTTAATAAATACTATAACTCAACATGAGCATATAATATATTTAAATAAATTTAAATATTTTCTACATAAAAATAAGATTGGAATCTGTCTTAAGTTATTAACTTAATGATCCGGGTTAAGCATTATTAATATTAGATAAAATATCTGTCGTTTTAAAATTTTTCTCCTTTAAAATATTTATCGTTTTAGAATTTCAAAAAAATATTTATTATTTTTTTTCAATTTTATTATCTTTTTATTTTTCTATTAAACATTTGGATTAATTTATTTTTTCTACATCAAAATCAAAAAATGATATTTTAATTTTTTATTTTAAAATTATAATAATTTAATAATTTTTTTAATTTATGTGTTAAAATTTTAAATGATAAATATTTTTAAATGGAGGGAATATATATAAATAATGAGTGTGAGAGACAATTGTAAATAGAGAAGAGTAGATCTGTAGATGGACATAAAAGTAATTGAATTTGGTTGAGTTGAGTCACGGACTGCAGTCCTTTTCCATGAAACTCCCATTTGGGTCACCTAAAGCTTAAAGTTATTAGTATTAAATGGGTTCCCATCATAAAGGTAATGCTAAAGCCCATTGCAGCCATCAGCCATCAAATAGTTGACCTTAATACAGTACCAAATACCTGGAAAAATAAATAAATAAACTTACTTATTATTTAATGCATTTTTTATTTTAGAGAAATCTATTTTTTAATATGTGCAAAATTAATGATATATGTGATGATTAATTTGTTGCTGGCCGGTGAAGGTAATTAATTGAGATTGATTCCAAACTAAGAAATGAAAGATATGTGAAACTAAAGACTACATATATATAAATTAATACTCCGTCCATTTCAATTTATCTGACATTTTTTACTTTTTCACAAAAGTGAAAAAATTGATAAAGGTGAAAAAATTGACTAAATTAACCTTTTTGTAGGAATACTCAAATTAAAGGCATTAATTATTTCTTTGATATATGAATTTTTTTTCTTTTTAAATCTAAATTTATAAGGTTTTGAATTTAAATTTATTAAGTAATCCATATATTAACTTATAATTGTAATCAAAATATGAAAAAGAAAAGAATGTGAAAGTTTATCTTGAACTCTTTAAAATTGCTTAAAATTACGTTAAAGATGTATGAATTACTGCACTATAATTAATAAGGATAAAATTGAAAAAAAATTTAAAAATTTATTGATTTCATAAGATGACAGATATTTTGAAAAAAAAATTCTTCCAAAATGTCAGATAAATTAAAATAGAAGGAGTATATTTTATTTCAATAATATTATAATTATCTTCAAAATTATAAGATTACGAATTTAAAATCCGATAGGAATTAGATTTTTGAAATAATAAACAGGCCAGAAATATACAGGAACAAAAATGGTGCAATTTTACCGCAAAAAAAGTAAGAATTTTGAAATGCAATCTTGCATTAGTCCACCATCAAATGATCATTCCGAGTAATAATTTAATTTTGATCCATTTTGCAAGTGGTGGCCCATACTAAATCGTCAACCATCTATTTATGCCTGCTGAAATCACATCAACAGAACCGCAATATTTGTCCACTACCACCTTACTTAAATTTGAATAATTATTGGCTTTGATTAATTCTTTTACTGCAATTAGATGTAATATATACATTTAATAATGAATTAATGTCTCTCATCACCTCCATTTTATAATAACACTTATTATATACTATATTTATATAAATTTGAACAATTGAAAAATTTCTTACTCAAGACTTTTTACTCTCAATATTTTTAAATAGATAAAAAAAAAATTAATTAAAAAAATTAAAAAATAGAGAAAATTTTGGTAAATATAACAAATTAATAATTAATTTGAACCTTATAAGGAAAAACAAGAAGTTGACATCATTGGTGATATTGTCATTTTGTATAGAGAAATTGGATGTGACACATCACACATGACATTAGGGCTGAGCACGGTTTGGAAGAATCCGGAGATTTGAAAATCTTCAGAACCGAACCGAACTTCGGAGATTTTTAAAATGAAATCTCCGGAACCGAACCGTAAGGAAAAATCTCCGTACCAAACCGTCCCAATTTTTCGGGACGGTTCGGGACGGAGATTCGGGTCTAATGGGACGGTTCGGGATGGAACGGGACGGTTCGGTACGGAACGGGACAAAATGAAGATTCGAAGATTTTTTATTTTTAAATAATTAAAAATTAAATTTTACTTATACATTATTCAAT
>CATKHJ010331625.1:0-25660 GCA_949750685.1 Vernicia montana | reverse complement strand
GTAGAATACATGCTTAAAGGAACATTCAAGTAGTTTGATCATCTACTTGTGGAGTGTTTCGAAATTAGAATTCAGAAACTGAGTTTTCTTAATTCTAATTCTTGATCAATTAATCTAAGTAATCTGATTTCTAACCATACTCAGAGGTTGAGACTGAATTGATCTTTGGGGTTTCCATGTTAATGTGTTGGGGATTCATATACAAAAAGGGGTTCTCAAGCTTATTCATGGAGGTTCCATATCATGATTAATTGATTTAACCAATTTAATTGATTACCAAGTTGTTAATTAAGTCAGGTTTTAATTAACAAGCAAATGAATCAATTGATTAATAAATTAATTAGTCAGATTCTAATTAACATGAATTTCTAAAATGATTAACTAAAGAAAAGGATTGAAAGAGAAAGGGAACATGCAAAGGAACCTTAAGGGAAACTAAGGCAAACAAAACAATATAAAGAATATAAAATAAAAAGAATATAAAATCAAAGGAAGAAAAATAAAAACAAAAATAAATAAATAAAAGAAAAGAAAAGGAAAGAAAATAAATATCTTAGGATGGAGGAGACTTGTCTCGGTCGGTGGCGGACTAGCCTCAGACTGCGGGCGGCGTCTTGCTTCGGACGGTGGGAAGTTTGCCTCGGACGGTGGAAAACTTTTAACTTTATAGGTCGGCTCGGGAAGTCGCAACCCAATCTTGCTTTGCTAAGCAAAGAGCAATAGCAAAGTAAGAAAAGAAAAATTAGAACTAGAGAACTCGTTCCTTTCGAACCAAGCTTAAAAGAGTATTTTGGCTTGCTTTGAGATCAGGGGGGTGATCAAGCAAGCTCTGAGTTGTCTTTAATGAGCTGGGGGATGCAGTTTATATAGGGAGAGAGCTAGAGGATGAAAACAATGTTTTTTCGATGTGGGATCGTGAACAGTAACCTGTGACCGCACAGACACAGGGGTTTTTGCGGTCACCCCATAGAGCTATGTGGTCACCGCAAAGGCCTATGCAGTCATAGGCCCCTCTTCAGCTCGTTCGGCCCATTTTCCCCCATCCTCGCTCATTTCATGTCTGTTTTACATGATTTCCAGTTGCGTTGTGCTCGTTATTCAATCCTGAATGATAAGAGGATGATTTAGAGGCTTGAGGGATGGGTCCTGGGTCCCGAGGTTCAGATTCTCAATTTTTGAGATTTTGGCGATTTCGACTTTCAGAGGTCTATTTACCGAGCCTAGGTGCCTTTATGGTTTGGTTGTATGCCAGAAGGTGCAAAATTAAGGGTTCACAGCTGCCCCCTTATCATAATTGTCTTGTCTATAAGGCGATTCTGATGATAGTGAACCTGAGAAGGAGGAATGGAAAAAAGGAACCAAAGTGATGTCTAAGTCAGTATTTGGACATGTTTGGGTGAAAAAAAAAATGATTGAAAGGAGATGGTAAAATGGACCAAAGGGATGTCTTAAATTAGGATTTGGACATGTTTGGGTGATAGAAATGATTGAATCTGAAGAAAATGGCAAAAGGAACCACAGGGATGTTTAAGTGTTTTTAAACATATATGGGTGAGTGTTGACTGATAAATGAAAGCGGGAAAAAAGAACCAGAGGGAAATCTAGGTCCGAAACTAGATATATCCGAGTGAAGGGTGGATATGATTAACTCATATAAAGAGGCGGGGAAATGAACTAGAGGGATGTCTAGGTTAAACATATATGGGTGATGGATTTGTTTGACTTAAAGGTAAATGAGGATGGAAAAGGGAACCAAAGTAATGCCTAATTCGAGAAATCAGATGTTTCTGGGTAGAGGATGACAAGGAAATGGAAAAAGAACCATAGGGATATCTAAGTGATCGTTGCTAGACATTTATGGGTGGAAGAAGTGATATTCCCGATTTGCTTGGGAAAATCTGGAATGAAAGTGATATTTCCGGTTTACTTGAGTAAAAGATCCTAAGGTTATCTTAGGATGGGTCTGATTCTAGAGGGGAAACCTAATTCAGATTTAAGGAGGCTATCCTAAGAAGGGTCTGATTCTAAAATTGAAATTGATTGATTTGGGTGAAGGACCCTATGACTACTTGATTTAGGAATTCAGATTGATGATCCGTCTTGATTAATGGAATTTGGATTTATGATCCATCGTAATTCGAGTGCTCTGTTTAGCAACATGTTTAGTGTGAAATGCATCTGAATATGCAAAGATTTTTATGAATTGGATACCTTGAACCTTCCAAGGATCAACTTGGTGTGAGAGTGATGATCTTTTGGGAGAGAGGGCGCCCCCATTTTGGAAGGATGATGAAAAGTGGCTCGGTTATTCGGCCTTAGGAGGAAGTCAATGCTAGGTCAGGATTAGAAGAGGTCATGCTTGGAAGGCTTAGTCAGGTGTGGCTTAGAAGGTTATTTTGGAAGGCTAGGTCAGGTATGGCCTAGAAGGTTATCTTGAAAGGCTAGGTCAGGTTTAGCCTTGGAAAAATTATCTAGGAAGGCTAGGTCAGGTATGGCCTGAAAGGTTATCTTGGAAGGCTAGGTCAGGTTTGGCTTAGAAGGTTATCCTGAAAGGCTCAGTCAGTTTGGCCTGGAAGGTTATCTTGGAAGGCTAGGTTAGGTTTACCTTCGGAGAAGATTAAGTAGGAAAGGCTCGGTTAGGTTTGGCCTTTTCAAAGGTGAAGATTGTAGATTGGCTTTTGTGTGACTCATCTGTTAAGAGACTGCCTCTGAACATGGCTTTTGAAGGTGATTTGACCAGTTGGCTTGCAAGCTTGATTTTTCTTGTCCAAAGGGGTTGGACTTTAGGGATGATATGATATGATTTGCCTTGGCTCAGACTTGAAAGGATGGTAGGTTTGGACCTTTTGAAAAGTGTTGGGGAGGTTGTATGATTTTGCTATCGTAGCATCATTTATGGAGAAGACAAGTACAACTTATCTTATTGTCTGAAATTGAAGAGACTCTTAGAGTGACAGGACTCTTGAGGGAGACATTGGATTGATTTTGGACAACAACTCAAAAGACATGCCCCTTGATTAATGATAAGAGCTATTTAGCTTTTTGAGCTAAAAGACTTGACAGACGACTTGAAGGATATACCCCTAATGAATGATAAGGGCTACTTAGTTTCTTGAGTTAAGAGACATGACAAATGAGAGAAAGGATATGCCCCTATTGAATGATAAGGGCTACGTGATGGATTAACTAAAAGATGACATGGACAGACAATATGGAAGACATGACCATGACGAATTTAACAGAAGGCGATTTGAAAGGCGCACCCCTAATGAGGGATCAGCCAGAGGATGATGACTTAGGAAGATATGCCCTTAATGTGGGATAAAGACATAAGGGACAAAATGATTTGACCAGAAGACTTTTTTTTTTTTTAGCTCTAACTTCTACCCGAGCCGCCCTTTCGGGTTTTCAACTTAACGAGCTAGCCAATGAAATTTGGCATTTTTAAAAAAATTATTCCATCATGATTTGGGTTACTGCTTTCCTTCATCTTGGGGCTCTGACTTTTGTCTAGACCATTTCATTGAATTCTTAGTCTAGAGAGAAAACTTGCAAGGATATCAGGTCCTTTTTGAGTTTGTTGCCCCTTTGTTGAGGTGTTATGCTTGATTACACAAAAGTGCAATGGGTAACTTCATTGGATTGCCTTTAGCTTCGCCTACTCCAACTGAAGAGATCACCACTTGGTGTTCTTTATTATCTCAATTATCCTTTGGTTAGGAGCTGGTGAAGCGGCTACTGATGCGAGCACAAGAATACCTCGAGTTTTGATTTGTCCAATCATGGTGGACTTCATGGTGAAATACAAATGCTTGCCAAAAATCCATTGATTATTTATTTATTTATTTATTTATTCTCTTTTTTTTCTTTTTTTCTTTTTTTCTTTTTGAGACACGACTATTTTAAACTAAACAGGAAAGATGAGAAAAGAGAAGTGCACGAAAAAACATAAATGTTTTATTACAAAATGAAAAGATAGTACAAAATAGAAAAATAAATACAAAGATGATAGACTCAGACTCGCACTCAGATTTGGACTTTGAACATGGACTTAAACTCAAATTTGGACTGAGACTCGAACTCGGATTTGGATTTAGATTCAATCTCAGACAAGTCAGATCCGCTGAGCTTGAACTCCTCCATAATATGCTACCTAGGTAAAGGTGAGGTGGGGTCTATTTTCCACTTAGGTGAAGATGCATGGATCACAGTGATGGATTCAGCTTGAAAGGGAAAGTGGGATCGAGGCATGTCGGTCTTAGCCTCAAAGGTCATATGGTTCAGATTCTTCTTCACTATTCAGATCAATGGTGGAGAATTCAGGTTGAAATGGTTCACTTCGGATGCAATCTTCAACCCTTGATGCAGTTGCAACCAAAGCTTTGAAGGTGGGAAGTTATTGGGTTAACAAGTGAGCTTGGTAGGCTGGGAGTAGGTTCTTGACAAGGATGTCCACTTGTTCTTACTCGATTGGTCTATTTACCATTTGAGCTGCTTTAGCCCTACACCTTGTAAGGAACATAGAGAAGGACTCATTCAAAAGTTGTTTGGTGGTTTCCAAATCACACTTGGTGACATCTACTTCAGTATTGTAATGATATTACTTGACAAAAGCATTACAGATCATCCCACGTTCTCTTTTGGCTCTTGTCCAGTGAAAGAAACCATCTATTGGCTGTACCGGCTAGGGATTGTTGGAACAACTAAGCAAGGAGCTCATTGCTAAGTCCCAAAGGTTGAATTGCCCCCACATATATTTTCAGATGGGTCTTGGGGCAAGAGGTTCCATAAAAACTCTCTAGTTTAGGCATTTTGAATTTTGGAGGAAGTCTGGCATTAGGAAAAGGGTTAGGGAGCTGACATCTACCCAGTCATCATGCCTTTTGAGGTTTTTAAGGGCCCTTTCTATGGCTTCATGATTTTCCACGAATGTTCTCAGGTCAAGGTGAGAGAAAGTTTCCTTCCTTTGAAAAGGATTCGCAGAAGAGGAAGTAGATTAGGTAATGATGTTTGGAACCTCATTGGGTTGAGGGGTACTAGCAAGAGCCTTTCCTTGTCTGTAAGGTCAATGGTTGTTTTGGATGATGAAGTAGTGTTATCATGGGTTTGGTCTGGAACAGGATTGGCCCGGTTCAGATTTAGGGTGGTCCAGTCCAAAACTGGGTTTGAGTTGGTCGGATTAAGGATGGTTTGGCTAATCATAGCTCGAACTTCCTCAATGATAGATTTCCATTGTTCTTCAATTTGGACTTGTTGTGCATTCAGAGCGGAGGTAAGAATAGCTTGGAGCCTTTCCTCTTGCTTTTTAAGGATGGTGTCCATGGTATCCATATCTATCATCTTGGCCATTGGTACCTTAAGGCAAAAACAGAGAAAACCTAGTGAGTGGTGGGTGAGGATATGAAAAGATGATGGGAGTAGGAATATACAGACTCTGAGGAAAAAGGATTCCCTATGGTGTTGTGGGCTAACTATTTTTTTGGCTTTTAAGTCTGATGGGCCAAATGCAATGGCTTAAGGTGATGGTAGGCCAAATATGTTGGGCTTTGGGGTAGATGAGTGCCAAAGATTGTTGGGCTTTTGGAGATTTGGGGTATATTGGGCCAAGGTTGTTGGGGTTAGGGGTAATGGGTTGGTTTTGAAGGTAATGAGCCAAGGGTGTTGGGCTTAAGGGTGATCTTGGATAAGGGGTAAGGTCAAGGTGATGAAGGTCAAGGGTGAGGATTAAGGGCACCTGAGTTTTGGGTTGGATAAGGGGTAATGGTGTTTAAGGTTTGTGGGGCGAAAGTGATTGAATCGAGGTGAGAGAGTTTGACCTTTCTTTGGTTCAAGGTATGACCTAAGCTTGGGATGAATGCTTGCTTTGTATATTATGAATGCATGATATGCATGGGATAAAATATTTCATGAATATACAATTTGTGCAAGGCTTTGATTATAGTACTAAGGTCAGGTTCTAGGTTCATTACATGAAAGGGTAAAGGTAGCTTGAATTGGGTACCCGTCATGCTGGAGCAGCGATATACCTAACCACATGTGAGTTAAAGAGCCTCGTGTGAATCCAACAATATGTGCATACTCATATACATCGCGAGGTGGATGATTTCACTATCGACAAGCAGACCTAAGAAAGGTTGCCCACTCGATGTTACTTTCTATCCATTGTTTTCCTAAAAAATCTAGGTTGAAAGGCAAGGAGCCTATGCAAGTGATGCATGAAAGCCATTTTTGCATTAAAAGTGTCAAACTTTTGTTTTAAACCAATTTATTAGTCCACTTGTCTTTTATAAAAAAGGACCCGTCGCTAGTGGAGTAGCCAACTATGAGGCCTCGCCCGAGCACCTGTCTGATCCGCTAGAGGGGATCGAAGTGCTCATTCGGGTTTGAACTCACGATGGAACCCTCGGGTTCAGATTGGTTGGTTTTGAAAAGGTGCAATAGGGAGTCACCACCTTAATTTATTTTTATTTGGGAAAATATAAGGTAAAAACCCATTTGACTCCAATTATTACCCAATAGAAAAAGTGTAATAATCCTCGATTACCAAAGAGGATTCGGGGACTAGGTTTTCGATTCATTTTAATTAGTTTGGCAAGTTTAATAAAAAATGGCTTAAAATAAATTTTATGAACAACTATAATGTATAAACAATTAAATATTGCATGAATTAAAGTAAAGAAAATCAATAAAATAAATGATAAAAACAATAGAAGAAATGAATAAAGAAAGCAATAAAAATGTTAAATTTACAACATAAACCAAATTAGGGGATACTCCCTCTAGCCCTTATGGGTTTTAGGAGAGTCACATTCCCCAAATTAAATCCAATAACAAAGGTAATAAAACAAAGAAATGAAAGAAAACACAAAACCTAAACTACGTGAAGAAGGTGAAAGAGGAAGAGAGTTTATTTTAATTGGATTTGATGCTTTAGACAAGCATGCCTACGCATCCCTTTGAATGGGAATCAAAATCCATGTAGTTCGCCCTTCTTGCAAATGCGGGTTTGTTTAGTCTGAGCTTTTTATCATGTTTCAGATTGATTGATTAAAAGGAGGGTTGATTAATTGATTTAACCAATTTAATTGATTACCAAGTTGTTAATTAAGTCAGGTTTTAATTAACAAGTAAATGAATCAATTGATTAACAAGTTAATTAATTCAGATTCTAATTAACATGCATTTCTAAAATGATTAACTAAAGAAAAGGATTGAAAGAGAAATGGAACATGCAAAGGAACCTTAAGGGAAACTAAGGCAAACAAAGCAATATAAAGAATATAAAATAAAAAGAATATAAAATCAAAGGAAGCAAAATAAAAATAAAAATAAATAAATAAAAGAAAAAGAAAGAAAATAAATACCTTAGGATGGAAGAGACTTGTCTCAGTAGGCAGGTGGCAGCTTGCTTCAGATGGTGGAAAGTTTGCCTCGGACAGTGGAAAACTTTTGACTTGATGGGTCGGCTCAGGAATTCACAACCCAATCTTGCTTTACAAAGCAAAGAGCAATAGCAAAGCAAGAAAAGAAAAATTAGAACTAGGGAGCTCGTTCCTTTCGGACAAAGCTAAAAAGAGTATTTTGGCTTGCCTTGAGATCAGGGGGTGATCAAGCAAGCTCTGAGTTGTCTTTAATGAGCTGGGGGGGTGCAGTTTATATAGGGAGAGAGCTGGAGGACAAAAATAGTGTTTTTTCAATGTGGGATCACGAACAGTAACCTGTGACTGCACATGTCTATGCTGTCACTGCAAGGGGTTTTACAGTCACCGCATAGAGCTTTAAGGTCACCGCATAGAGCTATGCGGTCACCACAAAGGCCTATGCGGTTATGGGCCCCACTTCAGCCCGTTCGGCCCGTTTTTTCCCATTCTCTCTCATTTCATGTCCGTTTTACATGATTCTAGTTGCATTGTACTCATTATTCAATCCCAGATGATATGAGGATGATTTAGAGGCTTAAGGGATGGGTCCTGGGTCCCGAGGCTCAGATTCTCAGTTTTTGGGATTTTAGCGATTTCGGCTTCCGAAGGTCTGTTTACCGAGCCTAAGTGCCTCTAGGGTTTGGTTATATGTTAGAGGGTGCAAAATTAAGGATTCACATAAATGAGCATGATGGGAGAGCTCAAATTCTTCCTTGGTCTCCAAATCAAGCAAAGCAAAGATGGGATTTTCATCAACCAATCCAAGTACACCAAAGAATTATTGAAGAAATTCAGAATGGATGGTTGCAAAACTAGCAAGACACCAATAAGCACATCAACTAAGCTTGACAATGATGAAATGGGTAAGATTGTAGATGAAAAGAAGTACAGAGGTATGATTGGCTCACTTCTTTATCTTACAGCTTTTAGACCCAATATCATGTATAGTGTATGCTTGTGTGCTAGATTTCAATCTTGTCCTAAAGAATCTCATTTAAATGCGGTTAAAAGAATTTTAAAATATTTATATGGAACATTGCATTTAGGATTATGGTATCCTAGAGATTCTTCATTAAGCATTATTGGTTATTCTGATGCGGATTATACCGGTAGTCTCTTAGATAGAAAGAGTACATCCGAAACTTGCCATTTTCTTGGTGAGTGTTTAGTTTCTTGGTTTAGCAAGAAACAAGTTTCGGTTGCCTTGTCCATCATCGAAACGGAATATGTAGAGGAGGGTTGTTATTGCACTCAAATTCTTTGGATGAAACAACAACTCAAGGACTATGGACAAACACTTGATCACATTTCCATCAAATGTGATAATACAAGTGCTATAAACCTTTCAAAGTATCTCATCCAACATTCTAGGAGCAAGCATATAGACATTAGACATCACTTTTTAAAAGACCATGTGCAAAATGGGGATGTTGTATTAGAATTTATTGATACAACTAACCAATTGGCTGATATTTTCACAAAGCCCCTAAATGAAGAAAGATTGAACTTCATTAAGAGGGAGCTAGGGATGCTTGATGGAAACTCTGTCATAAAATTTTGTTTCTTGGTTTACTTGACATTTTCTATTCAAAATTTGATTATTTATAGTAATATTGCAACACCTTATCTTGCATAATATATAAATGCTTAATTTGATTAAGTATGTGAAATTTTTGTGTGTTTGAGTTAATCTATGTTATATGTATGCATGTTGAATGTTTGAATATGTGCATTCATATTGTTTTTTATCATTCAAACTAATGATGATTGAAGTGCATCAACGTTGTTCATAAATTTCTATGGATTTCCTGAGAAACCTATCACTATAGGCAATTAACGAACGCGACATTTGTATTTATTCTGCTCGTTGGTAATTTACGAATATAGCAATTGCAATTCATTCCTCGCGAATGCGAAAACCCTTCTTTCAGTTACCGTTACTTAGGAAATATGAAAATCGAGGTCGTGACTCACCTTTCACAGACTCGATTTACCATTCTGCCTGAAAAAATATAGCCATTTTTCAACAGCCAGATTTGCATTAAATGCAAAATATAGCCTTTTTTTGGGCTGATTTTGGGCTTCTTATGCCTATAAAAACCCATGTTTTCACCTCACACACTATTCACAATTGTTCTTAAGAATTCCCTCTCATTTTTCTTGCATTTTGCTCACTCTTTCCCATCTCAATCTTTCACTTCATCTCAATTCCCATTTCAATTTCACTCTATGACACCAAAAACTAAGGCTTCTAGATCTTCTAAGGGGAAAGAGCCATAAACATCTCAAGAACCATCACCCTTAGAAATCATGAAAGGGGTTACTAAGGAAGCGAAACTCAATTGAGCAAAATTACAACCTAAATTAGTTCTATCCAACAAAGTCCCAAAAATTTTAGATTTTAGAATCTTAGGAATTGAGGGAGACGTTGTTTAATACTTGAACAATCTTCAATGGATGACATTTGTCTTTCCTATGGAAGATGGACATAAGAAGCTAACTAAAGAGTTCATTGCAACTCTTGTTCTTGAAAAGAAATTTTCATCTACATATGGCCACTATGGAATATGTTTTAAATTCTTTGGTAAGGAGTATGGGCTAAAGCTAGATGAATTAGTGGATATTTTTGGGTTTCAAAATGAAGAGGCGTCCAATCTAAATGAGCAAGATGTGGACTTCAATGAATTTTGGAGGGAGCTATCCATTGAGTCTAGGTATGATCCTAAATCTTCTTTGGTCAAACACTTCAAAACCTTACACTTTTGGGTGCTCCATCGCATTATCACCTTCTCCATAAATGCAAGAGGGGATGGTAATGAGAAGGTCACTCAAAAGGACCTTTTCTTCCTCTTTGGTCTCATCAAATCTAAATCCATTCAAACCGTTTGATTTCTCATAGTTCAATTCCTTCACCTAGCCAAAACACCAAAGAGTGTCATCCTTTTTTCTTTTCATATAACAAGGATTGCTAACCACGTTGGTGCTCTCACTTTGCCCAATAAAGCCATTCTCTAAACCCTTATTTCACCTACTTCCAATATGTTAGACATAAAGTATTTGATACACTCTAAGTGCATTAGAGAGAGAAATAATGCATATGAGTACATTTTTGGAGAGGTGGGGGTACTAGAAAAATCTAAGAAGAGCTCAAGAGTGGCAATTTCTAGTGGAGAACCCTCCCAAGTAAAGGAAAGGATTTCCAAAGAACAAGGGACTCAAACTTCTTCTAGAGTTCCATCTACTTCTAAAGTTGAAAAAATGTTCACCAAGATTTTGAAAAGACTTAACCTTCTTGATCATATGAATGGAGACATTGTGGATATGCAAAACAAAATGGGCATTCCTCCATGTGACTTGAAGGATTGGGAATTTAGTAGAGAAGAGGTACAAGAAAAAGAAGAACAAGAAGAAGAACCCTAGAGCTTGGGCCATAAAATCTTTTATCTTTTTTACTTTTTTTTCTCTTTTTTTAGCATCTTGTATTTTCTTTTTTAAATTTGAATGAATTTTCTTTTAATTTGACTTACTTGATGCATTTCTTTTATGTGCTTCCCTTTATTTATTTTCCCTTAATTACCTTATTATGATTTATACTTAAATTTAGTTCTTTTTTTTTTAAAAAAAAAATTGCTTAACTTATCATTAGTCAATATCAATTGCCTTAGCTTTCTCTTTTTGATCTTACCAAAGGGGGAGAGGTGCAATGAATTTGAAAATCTACTGGACTAAGGGAGAGAATTTGAAAATCTATTTGTTTAAGGGGGAGCAAAAACAAATTTATTTGATTAAGGGGGAGAAAATAAAATTTTTCGTAAAAAATTAAAAGGATCATTTTTTAAGGGGGAGCCTTATATTGCATTTACTTCATTTTATTTTATCTCAAATTCAATTCAATTGTCAAAATCAAAAAAGGGGAGATTGTTGACCTAAATTGGTTTTTCAATTTAGTCAATCTCTATTTTTGATCTTGATAATCAAATTAAATAGTTCTAATATTTCATGGTTCTCTCTTTATACATCTTTGCATTGTCAAATGCTTGCATTCTCCATTCATCTAGCTCATTAATCTGCCATTTCCTCTTCTTACCTGCACTAGCTAGATCAAGATTAGTCTGTTTTATAGCCCAATATGCATTATGTTCTATCTCAACAGGTAATTGGCAGGCCTTGCCATACACTAGCCGAAATGGTGTAGTACCCAAAGGAGTTTTGAATGCCATCCTAAAAGCCCATAGAGCATTATCCAATTTCTCAGACCAATCCTTTCGGGATCGCTCTACGGTCTTCTCAAGAATTCTCTTGAGCTGCATATTTGTGTTCTCGACTTGGCCACTTGTTTAGGGGTGATATGGGGTGGCCAACTTATGTGTAACGCCCAGCCTTTTGAAAACTTTTTCAAGCTGAGTGTTACAGAAGTGAGTACTGAAGTGAGTACTCCTATCACTAATGATAGCTTTTTAAAAACTTAATTACTACCCTAGCAACATTCTTTGCGAAGGCTTGAGCTTCAAGCCATTTGGAGACATAATCAATAGCTACAAGTACATATTTGTTACTAAAAGAACTAGGAAAAGGTCCCATGAAATCAATGCCCCAAACATCAAAAACCTCACAAACCAATATACTATTCTTAGGGCATTTCATCACGAGATGAAATATTACATGTCCTTTGACAACGATCGCATTGCCACACAAAGCTATTGCTGTCTTTGAAGAGAGTTGGCCAGTAGAATCCTAATTCCAATACTTTCTGTGTTATTCTACTCGGCCCAAAATGTCCTCCTACTGGTCCGCTGTGGCATTGATCTAAGATGTTCATTGTTTCCGGCCATGTGACGCATCTCCTTATAATCCTGTCAGCACAGAGTTTAAAAAGAAAGGGATCCTCCCAAAAGTATTACTTCAAATCAAAAAAGATTTTCTTCTTTTCTTGATAAGTCAGCTCTTTTGGGAGTTCCCTAACAGCCAAATAATTTGCAAAGTCAGCAAACCAAGGTAATTCAAGATTAGAACTACTTACCACGGCGTACAGCTGCTCATCAAGGAAGGTATCTGAAATGTCTCTCTCATTAAGTTCTTCCAAGTTCGGATTCTCTAGACAAGAAAGATGATCTGCTGCAAGGTTCTTAGCTCCTTTTTTGTCTTGAATCTCTAAGTCAAAATCTTGCAACAATAACACCCATCGAATCAACCTCGGCTTTGCATCAATTTTTATAAATAGGTACTACAAAGCCGAATGGTCTGTAAAGACTATCACTTTTGACAAGATCAAATAGGAGCAGAACTTGTCAAAAGTGAACACAATAGCTAACAAATCCTTCTCTGTGGTGGTGTAGTTTTCTTGGGTATCATTCAGAGTCTTTCTTGCATAGTAAATTGGCTGAAAATGATTTTCTCTTCTCTGACCTAATATCGCCCCAACTGCGAAATCACTGGCATTGCACATCAACCCGAGGGTTCCATCGTGAGACTAGACCCGAATGAGCATTTCGATCCCCTCTAGCGGATCGGACCGGTGCTCGGGGCGAGGCCTCACATGAGCTTGATTTAGTCTTGCTTAATTAATTATTTATTTTTGGAAAATTAGTTCATTAAATATATTAGCCCAACATAGGATTTGAATTGGACGATTCTAAATCCTATACCATTTAATTGATGCTAAAAACATTTGATGATTTATCGTAATTTTAGTTTAATTAGTTGTTATTTCTTTTTATTATTCATTATTCAAAACTTGATTAGAGTGTTTAGAATTGTGTTTATGTTTATTGTTTGTTAACATAAATAGGGTAATAAGTTAATTATAATTGTGTCTAGATATATTTCCTCAACTCCGTGAGAGATCGACCTCGGGGTGAACTTATTGCTATCTACGATATGATTCATTCACTTGCGAGTATTTAAATTTGTGTGAGCTTAAGACTAGATCAAATTTAAGTGCAACAAATTTTGGCGCCATTGTCATTGCGAGTATTATAATTATTTATTGTTGGGGCTCTATGAGTGAATTTGGGAACATGTCATATTTAAAATAAAAAAGAAGTTTAATGGTTAATGGTTGATGGCTAGACAAAAAAGGATAATAATAATGGTATCAAATAACATCTTCTTTGGCGATTGATAAGAAATTGATAGGAAGTAATAGAAATTTCTAAATTCAAAGATTTTATTTTAGTTCTCACTTTTGTAATTAGGTCAATGGAATATATATATTTTTAGATGTTTTAGTAGTTAAACGGATTTTCTGGGGCTACTAATATGTTTGCTTTATGGATTCCTTATAAGGGCTAAACAGTAATAACTTTCATAATATATTTATCAAATGAAAGGATTTTTAACACAAACAATTTATAGTAGGTCTTACCATACGTAAACACATTTCATAACTCACCTCACTTGCTATAGTCTCTTCTTTAAAACTCAAATCATCACTTAGCACAGCATCAACCATCCTTAGGCTCATCAGATCCACAAATCTACTCTCTAGATCTAGCCCAAAGCTTTTCTAAGAAAGGTATAAAGAGAGAGAACTTCACTTGAATCTTGGGTTACTCTTGAGATCGATTGGTTTTGTTAAAGAAAAAAAAAGAATGAAGGAGATCAGATTTAGATTTTGAAATTTGAAAAGAAGATGAAGAACTGAAGTTTGAAAATAAATTACAAGTGTTTCTGGAATGGTCTTTAGGTCTTTATATAGAAAGAAAAATGAATAAAATATAATCTTAATGGCAGACAAGTTGTTTATTGGGTAGATAAATTGCATCTATAACCGTACAATTTACTGCAAAAGGTTCAGTGGTAGGTGGCTTGCATTCATAACCATATATTTTTTGCCATTACTATTCATGAATATTGTTCATAATATCTTAAAATCTTAAGCCAGGCAAATATTAAAGCAACCAAAGCACTAACATAAATTCTTAAACAATAACTTAAACTTAACATATACTTACCTATACACTGTCTATCACTATACAATAACGAGCTTATCAGTTCACCTTGTAAATCCATAAGCATCTGTAGCTTTGTTATAGAGCACTTCGACTCGTCTCACTATACCAATCTCCTTAGCTCTCCTTGCTCATACCAAGCTCCTCTACTCGCTTCATCCTCGCCCTGCTGAGCTCCTCAGTTTGACTCACTCAATTCGCTTCGTTTGTACCAAATTCGTATGCTAGCTTCACTTTTACTGAGCTTCATGCCCATTTTTCTTTGTCATCGAAGCCTCTCACTACTCGTCTTCATCCTCGTTGTCGAAGTTCCTTTCTTCTCGTCATACCGAGCTCGTCTATCTATTTAGGCTTCATCCTCGTCAGAGAAGCTCATCCTCAAAATCAAACCTCATTCTAACCATTGAAGCATCTCATTTGCCTTGTCATACCTTACTTCATTTTCGAAGCCCATCCTCGTCATTGAAGCTTCACCTAGTCTTTGAAGCTCATCCTTACTATCGAATCCCTACTTCATCACTGAACTTCATCCTTAGTGTCAGACACTTCGCTTAAATAGAGGGTTTATCATTCCCATTTTATTTTCCCAGAACTTTGTGAGGCCTCGCCCGAACGCCCCTCCCCTTGCTCGAGAAAATGCCTTAAGGAAAGGCGAGAGATTTTTAGGGGAGTTTAGGTACGAGTTTTGGTGCTCACAATTGGAATGGCTATAGTTCAAAAAATTGAAATGATTTTTGAAAAGGATTCGGGAGTTGCCACCCTAATTTATTTACATGGGAAAATTAAGGAAAAAACCCAAGATTGACTCTAATTCATTATTTTTTTATTAATTTACCCAAGAATAAAGTCACTAGTCTTTGAATCAAGTTGAGCTCGGGGACTAGGTTTTTGGTTTTAAAATAATCTCAATTTGGCTCTTAAGTTTGATTTGACTTGAAAATTGATTTCATGAATGACAAGTATTAATAACGATTATAATGCATGATCATGGCATAATTATGAGTGCATAGAAAAAGTAAAGAGCAAGTAATTAAAAGCATTTATAAGCTAAGGAGAGTGTTCTCTCTAGTCCTTATGGATTCTAGGAGAACCACAACATCGCTCCTTAAAAATAATTAACTAATTGCAATAATTAAAATTTACAAAGGAGCACAAATTAAAAGGGGAAGGAGATTAATTGGGATTTGGATTTGAGACTTGGATTTAGATTCCAAGCATGTCTACGTACCCCATTGAATGGGGATCAAAATCCACATAGTTCATTCCACGGTGAGGTGGAGGGGTTTTGGGATTGGTTAGAATGATTGGGTTGATTTGATTTGGGGTTTGAGTGACGGTAAGGGATTATACCTTCTTTTTAGGAATATGAAATGGGTGGATGATTTTACCGGATCGGAGTTCCATTTCAGAGAGGTGGATTGGATTAAATTAACTTTGAGGGAGATTAATTTAAAAGGATTGATTACTCAAGTCTTAATTAATTAAAGTGATTAATTAATCAAATTGAGTGGAGATTAAATTAAAATTAATTAATTAAAATTGAAGAGAGTTTAATTAATTAGAGAGAGAAAGAGAGAGAGAGTAGTAGAAAATTTAATACTAACTCTTGGTGTGTTTTAAAATGAGAAATGGAGGGGGCATTTATAGGAAATGAAAATGGATGAAAAGACCAAAAAGGACTAAAAAAGTTGGCTGAAAGAGGGGCAAAAAGGTCATTTTGCCTGAGGCTCCGTCACCCCTCTGCGCGGAGCCTCTGGCTTGCCCAGAGGCTACCGCTGGAATGCCAGCGGCTACTACTAGGATGCCAACAGCTGACGCCGGCCTTCCGGCGGCTCTAATCACTGCAGAGCCCCTGCCACCTTTGACGTGGCAGAAAGGCTCCGCCCAGAGGGGCAGAGGCATCGCCTGGCGGAGCCTCCGGACTCCCCGGAGGTAGCCACCGGGAGGCCTGGCGGATCCTCCAGGGATGCCTGCGGATCTGCCAAAGGCTCCGGCAGATGACGCGCAGGGTCTTATTTGCAGGCTTTTTCAGTTTTCGGGGCTTCTGGGTCAGTTTTTGAGGTTTTTAAAATTCTAAAAAATTACCGGTCAGTGACAGTGGATCTGAAATTAATTATCGGACATTTTGATAGTTAATTTCAAAGAAGAGTCGATCAATTTCTAAAAAATACTGTCTGGTATAAGAAGTCTGGTCAAAATCGAAAAAAATATCAGTTTGGATAGAAAAATATTTCGGTCAGCTTTGGTGAAATTAGAAGTAATTTTGGAGGTGCTAAAGTGAGGGTTCACAAACTTGTATGTAAGTCTAACAGAAACTCCCTAATCATCCCTTCATCCTCGACCTCATTAGCAATAATACTTATACCTTAACTTGTAAATTTTCACAACTTATTAGATGTATGCAACAACCATAACAGGCGTTCACAATCTATAATGAATATTATTTTACTCTATGTCTGAAATTCTTAAAATTCAATAATGTTCTTTCAGAAAGGTAATGAACGTTACTTTGGCCTCTATACCGATTCTTAAAATTTCACCGACTTATAAGTCTTTACAATTAACCAAAAACTTGGGTGTTACAGTTTTAAACTTTTTTTTTCATGAAAAAAAAATTAAAATCTTTCATTGTCAATCAGTGTCAAAGAGTTTCTTTGACTATAGACATATGAACAAGTATTCAAAATTTGTCTTATTTGTGCTTGACTGCACATTTCATTGACAATGAATTTAATTTTCGTAAAAAGATTCTTAATTTTTGTGTCATAAAGAAGTGAATTTAGGGAATGCAATTGATTTTTTCCTGGAAGAGTGGAGGATAAGCAAATTCATGTGCATTATTGTTGATAATGCATCCTCAAATGACATTATTGTCCAACAATTGAAAAACATTAGGAAAAAAGGATGCATTTGTTTTAGGAGGGCAAGCATTCCACATGAGGTGTTGTGCTCACATCTTTCAATTAATTGTGAAGGATGAACTTGAGTTTGTTCAAAAATCCATTGGTAGGATTAGGGATTTCATAAATTACATTAGAAGTAGCCCCCAAAGAGGTGACTTATTTATGAAGTGTTATGAGCAAACTAAACTCACAAGCAAAGCTTCTTTGTCCATAGATTGTCTAACGAGGTGGAATTCCAATTACCAAATGTTGCAAATTACCTTAGGATATCAACAAGCCTTTAATAAGTTATTAGAGGATTTAAATCCTAAGTTCATAGTGCATTTTGAGGATGAGGTGCCAAATGAGATGGACTGGGAAAATCCAAAGAGGATTTCTAGATTTCTGAAAAAAATTTATGACGTCACAAACAAGATTTTTAGTTCTTTGTATTCTACCTCTAGCTTATATTTTCTTGAAATCATCAAAATATTGAGAGAGATACAATTGTGTGAGGCCTCCAATGATTCTGCCCTATCTATTATGAGCAAACATATGAGAGCTAAGTTTGACAAATATTGATTTTCTTGATAAAATGAATGTCTTTCTCTTTATAGCAGTAGTACTAGACCTTAGGTATAAATTGAATTATCTAAAGGTTAAGTATATTGGTTTTTATGGTGAGAATGTGGCAGAAAATTTGATTAATAGAATAAAAAAGGCTCTTAATGATATTATGAAGGAGTATAAGTTGGGAAATGAGTAGATTGCCTTTAGTACAACTACAAGCACAACATTATCTTCAACTCATATTGAAGTTCAAGAAGTAGAAAAGGAAATTGATGAATATTTTCTTTAAATTGAAGAAAGCATAATATGGAATCTCAATCTAAGTTGGATAGATATTTGGAGGATCTTCCAGAGAAGTTTACCCTTGACTTCAACTTGCTAGCATGGTGGAAAGTTAATGCAGAGAGGTACCATGTATTGGCTAAGGTTGCTAGGGATGTTATGGTCATACGATGCTCAATTGTGGCAAGTGAATCTACCTTTAGTATTGGTGGGAGGACATTAGACCAATTTAGGAGCTCTTTGACTCCTACAATTGCTAAAGTACTAATTTGCTGCCAAAACTGGTTAAGAACTAACTCTTAACCTATTCTGCTTGAAGAAACTTTAACAAATCTTGAAAACTTTGAGTCAGGTATATAATTTCAAAACTGAGAAATTATAAACTTTTTTAGAATTTGCACAATATACAAGTTAATTGTATTATATATTACATTTGCATGTGTATTACAAGAGCCAGAAATAGTTGAGAATGTGGTTCCAAGAACCTTGGTGGATTGTTAAATGCATAATATGTAACTTTTCTTCCATGTTATTTTTATTGCATAATTTCTAAATTTGTTAATGCATTGCAATTCTACTAAATCTGAATTTTTCATGTGATATTATTAATTATTATATAACTTATTTATTGATTTTGAATTTCTATGATTAGTTTGAATTTTTAATTTTTTGATTTTTTGATTCTGTATGACTTGTTCATTCTAATTTATAGCATATGTTGGGTTATTGTTAAAGAAAAATAACATTGTTTCTTCTTGCTTGCTACTTGCTAGGCTGCTACTACTGCTAGTGCTTGCTTGATATTGCCTTACAGTGCCTTGCATACTTACTGCCTAATGGTGCTACTGCCTACTACTTTAGTTGAGTCATAAGTGGGTGCTTGTGAACTTGTGAGTTGAGGTGCAATTGGTCTGCTGTTGTGGCCTATGAAGCTATGAGGCTGCCAGCCTACCACTAGAAAAGTGCAATATGCCTATTCTTTCTTCTTGTATGGTCTGCTGCTGCAAAAGTGCAAACTGCAAAGTTCAAATTTTCAAATTCTTGAAGAATTTTCCTGAACTCCTAATGTGTTCATTTTTATGTTATATAAGAATTAAAAACTATATATTGATGCTGGTGTTGGATATTTGGTAGTTGGAACATTAGGCTTCGATTTTTATTATGTACTAATAAGTAAAAATTGTAATTTGAGTTAATTTTTATTGTGTACTTATAATGTCAAACTTATAATGTTTTGTAATAATTTGTATTAGTTATTATATAAGAATTTAATGCAATTTTTAGGTAATTCTATTAATATATATGCATTTTATGTTTTCGAATATTTGGAATCCTCGAATTATTAGGCCCAATTATCCGAACCATACCGTATCAAATCATTGGGACAATTTGGTATGGATATTTTCTTCAACCAAGTCGGGATTGGTTCTTTAATAATCACATCTCCAAATTTTTGTTCGGTATAAGGATTTTCAAATCCTCGACTTTACCCAAACTATACTCTTTCTTACTTGCACCATCCCGCAAAAAAACCACAAACATTCTTTTAATAGTGATAATATAGCTTGTTTTGTTCTTGTTTATCATAAAAATTGAATTTCAGCTTGCTTCCCATACTTGCAATACTTATTAAGGTACCTTCCTTCCCAACCACTATAAATTACACTTGAGCAAGACATATTTTCACCTGAAAAATAAAAGATACAAAAATGTTCCCTTTTTCATAAATTTCCTCAACTTAGATTTTTTTTCTAAGTTGAGGGAAATTCCAAAAACAAAACAAAATTGCAATTCCAAGGTAAAGAATTGCAATTTACCTTAATTGTACCCTAGAATATGCAGATTGGTTTGAATTTTGCCAAACTAAACTCCTATTTGTCTTTTATAGCGGTGAGCAAAATTAATAAAAAAGGGAGGAAAAACATAATAGAGTTCATTAATCTTTTATATTCATAACCTAGGGTATTTTTAGGTAAAAAAAATGTCTCCTTATATCTTTAAAATTATTTATTTAATTTTTTTTTTGAAATAAAAAGAGTCTTTTATTAATAATGATTAATAAGTACAACTTGGAACAAAGAAGTAAACTTGACTGCGTTCAAGAAATACATACAAATCTTGTTATAAAAATGAGTTTTTCCTTTGAGTTTCATTGATTGTGTTGATGGAACAATTGTCTACAACACCTTAGTTACATTTGGCACATCGGCAAGAAACACATTCCACTTAATGGCTATAATGAGCCACAAATTGACTTTATTGTCGTTTGAAGAGTCTTTAAATGAGTCTGATCTTGTAAAAATTAGACTCAAACTTCTCCTAACTCCCATAACGGAAGACAAACAAACTCTCATAAAAGAAGACAAGCAAACTCCCATCAAGGAAGACAAATCAAAAGACTCATAACATATCATCAGCAAAATTAACAAACAACTAAGAAAAATAAATCTAACATAAGATCCTAAACAGATTTTCAACCAAATAAAGTCAACTTCATTGCTAGAAGGCCTTGGTTTATTTATGGATATTAAAACCTTAGCAGTCATAGGATCTTCCTCTTTGCATATTGGATTTGCCATATGTTAATCCAAAGTCACTACTAAAGAAATATAAGATATTTTACTATTAAATCTATAAATTCTAATCAACTCATGCAAATAAGATGGAGATATGATTTGGTTATTTATTGTGATTGAAAAAAAAAACTACAAGAGGAAAGGAAGAAAATAGGTGAGAGCGAAAAAAATTAGGGTTGGCTAACATCAGTGGCAAAGATAAGCCGTCGATGGCAGCCGAAAAGAGAATCAAAGAGAGGTATCTACGGGCGGTGGCTAGTGTTATTGTCACGACCCAACTTCTTAACCGCGACGGTCTTAAGGCATGGATATCCATAAGGGTACCAACCACCTATAAAACCCATACGTGCTATCATTCCTTGATGGTATCATGCATCTAAAAAATAATAACATATACACATCACACTCCCAAGATCTCAACCTGTAATTACATGACATATAATACATAATCCATACATTATCAGTTTAAGTTATAACTCTCAATATTCATATACATACTTAAAACATATATCTTATCATATATAATTATCACTTAACATCTCTTATATACATATGAATATAAATATATCTTAGTTACACAGATGGAGCTCTAAACAATTCTATAAATATACACATATGAGCATACAATTAAGGAATTATAACCTCTACATGCAAGCTCTCAAGTGTAGCATCATTACTTGAGGATCTCTTTGAATTTCATACATAATCTTCTAAATCTTTCACATTTTTTCCTTTAAAACATGTATATTTCTTTTCATGATTTATTAACTTTCCTAAAAATTAAATAATCACCACTAATGAGAAAAATTTCAATAAGTGAAGAATATACTACCATAAATTGTATGGCTTGGTATTCAACGTTAGCTTGCAATAAAAATATGGGCTCATACATATACTTGAAACAAATGAAAACAAATAGGATCTTGACATGAAGATGTAGAGGCAATTGAACGATTTGACATGTACAAGTGAACTTGTAAGCAATGAATAAATAACATGTATAGCAATGAATACTCAATAACACGTATAAAAGCAATAAACTCTTCATAATATGTGAAAGTAAAGAATGTGGCAAAAGATTCATTGACATGAATTCACTTGTCCATACCTATAATATGCTCTTAAGTACGTACATTCATTAGATTCTTATTATTTAGTTATTCTCATTTATACTTTATCAACTTCACTTATATACTTCTAATGAACTCTTATTTTTACTATTCTCCAAATCACACATATATAATTAAAATTTTCATGTTTAAGATCCATCAACAAAATCATATTTACATAACTAACTAAAGTCACTTATGCTTCATAGTCATACTTGCACAATTTCAAAACTTAAGTACCTACTACACTCTTACTACCATATGATGCTTCAATTTCAATATGCATTCCTCTTGATGGTATATCACCAAACATAGCACACTTAATTTTATATAAATATAATTTTTGTCAAATCATTATTATAGTCCATATTATATCCTTATACATTTCTCTTACCACATAGTATCATTAATACACTAACTTATTATTCTTATCAAAACCATATATTTCTTTACTTATTATATTTACTTCTTATTACTCTCATTTCTCATAACTATATATATATCACCACTAATCATATTTAATTTCATAACACATTCACCCATATTCATAAGCAATTTCAATAATTAAGTTTACCTTATGCACCTTATAGTTAAATCATCACATGATTTCTTGATAAACTTCATATACACATACACAATTCAACTTATAATTTCAATAATTAAGTTTACCTTATGCACCTTATAGTTAAATCATCACATGATTTCTTGATAAACTTCATATATACATACACAAATCAACTTACAATTTTTCACCTTAATTAGAAGTCTTCTTTCCATCATACACCACTATATATACACATTCACATATCTTGATACATACTTAAGCACTCTCCTCTATATCAAACCATTTCTATCACTTCACATCTAGAATACATATTTGATTCACATATTTTACTTTAAAGTGTATTCTAATCTTTTATATATATATTTTGATCATATACACATATATAATCTAAATCATTTTACTTATCACACATCACTTAACATTTGTCACTTGGTACATATATCTTGAGCTTTTGTACATATACTTATGAATGAGTGGAACAATGAACATGTGAACATATGAAATATCATACTCTTCAGTATGTATATAAAAACATATAAGGTAATGGACAAGTGAACACTCATGAAAAAGAAAGTATGAAGTTATGGAATAAAGCACATGTGTACACCATACTCTTCAGTATGTACATAAAAACATATAAGGTAATGGACAAGTGAACACTCATGGAAAAGAATGTATGAAGTTATGGAATAAAGCACATGTGTACATATAAGATAATTAGACATATTGCAAAACGCATATAACATGTGAAGACATGCATCAATAATAATTTAGCAAAAATCACATGGTCTGGAGCGGTAGGCTCCTCATATGATATGATATAAATATAAATAGGGCAGAGGCTTCTTTTGAGAAATACCCTTCACATCGCATGATAAGTCATAAAATTGATTAGGTTTATGGCTAGGACCACTTCTCCTAGCTGAGGTTCGGGTATTTTACCCTATCTGTGGGTACCTATGTGCACATAGTCTGATGTATTACCCACATCAATCGGAGATTTCTGCTTAAAGATTTAGAATTGTTCAAATCAATGTTCAATTGGCATATCAAGTACACTGTCACATGATTCCCTTATAGACGGATTCTATGAATTAATAATTCTCATTTAGAGATATCAATGAACTTGTAATCATGATAACAATGATTCATTGTAGGAATTTCAATGACACATTAAGTCGAATTCAATGAACACTTATAGGATTCTTAATAACACATTTAGGATTTCATGAGGCAAATAACAAGAGACTTTAATGAACATATATAGAGTTTCATGAAACAAATAACAAGGGCTTCAATAATCACATTTTATCAATGGATTTCATTGATATTGCAAGAATATACTAATGAGAAAATGAATAAATATCAATAAAGAATGATTTAGTATCAAATTCAAAGTGGCTTACAAAGAATTTATGTTCAAGAATTCAAAACACAATAAATAACAGTATATTTTTCACTCACCTCATTCAAATAGCATTACTATTATCATAATCTCTTCTTCCACATCACATACATGAATGACAATTATCATGTCTTTCATTCCTTTCTTGGTTTCCTCCAACATCTACAATCAACAAATTTTACATAAACAAATTCAATCAACACTTGTCTCAACTTAAAATGCTAATAATTTCATCTAATAGCTTAATGTCAACTTGAATTCAAATATTTCTAACTCTCTTCTAACCACTTTTATCAACAATTCACAAATAAGATCTCAAATAAGTTAATTAATCACACACTTATCCATTTACTCTTCAAATCTCACTTAAATTCAATACAATAATTCATATATTCTTAGTTTTCCCTACTTGCTATCTTACCATTAAATTCATAATTGATATCATAATCAAACTAATTAACTATATATAAATATATTTCTCTTCAATTCTTAATTTAAAACTCAATTAATAACTCAATAGACATTCAAACTTAACTTAAAATTAATAAAGAAACCTTAAAGAATTCTTACCTCTCACATGATCTAGATGAAGAATCCTTCAATTAAAAGGTTTGATTCTTGCTTTCTTGAAGAAATTTGCAAGTTTTTGATGTTAGAAGTGTTTGGAGATGAAGAAGCAAGAGAAAGAGTGAACGAAATGAAGATAAGAAGATGTTTTTGGTCAAATTTTCAATAGGTAGGTCATATATATCCATTTGGAGATGGTTGGGCATTGAATGCACTTAATTTCTCTTCTAAAGCAAGTTTATAGCTGTGACTTTCAAGGTTACGGCCGTGAATTTGACACAGAAGCGAAATGGACTAAAATCCAGCTTGTTCACGGGCTTTACTTTAAAAGTAATGGACGTTACTCTACTATTTTCGCCATAACTCTTGATATACTTATCCAAATGACTTGATTCTTTTTCTAATTAAACTAAACACATAAATATACAACATATCAAAAATTGAGATAAAAATATAAACTGTACAATTTATAGTGAATTTTTAAAGATTGACCTATTTCTATAATAAATCAGTCCGAATAGTCTCTATAATTTTTATTATATCTCCAAACGTACATGCTCAATTGTAAAACTGATATAATATCAATTAGTTTACATCTAAATGAACATTTTTTATGTTTTTAACTTTCTATAATTCAATCTCTAAGATCATTTAATAAATCACACAAATTTCAGATTCTTCATTTCTCTTTCTTTAATCCCTTTATTCCTTTTATTCAATCCTCTTCCAATTAATTCCTCTTGATTAAATCTCCATATCACTTGCATTCAATCATTCATAATCACTCATAACTCATGAACTACAAGGGTACATGTAACTCATAGGGTTGGGGCATTACAGTTAAGTAGATCTTTAAAACCAAGATTTTTAATTTATGGAGTGTTAGTTAAACTATTCAGTTAAATTATTTATTTAGTTGACTACCATATTATGATATAAATTTGGTATGCAAGGATTACTTAGTTAACTGTTACAAATATTAGAGACTTTTTAATTAATTTCTTATAATGCGAGGAAAAATTAATTAATTAGGTAAAATTATAGGACTAAATAGTAATTTATTCTAAATTTATTTAACCAAATAAAATCATAATTTGTCACTATAATTTCAAATTTGACAATTTTGAAAACTCAAATTTAAATTGAGGTGCTTAGAGATCGCAAGTTCGACGTTAGTTTGATAACTAATGGCTAGTAACTATTATCTAATGAGATGTAAAACGATTATAAGAGTACAATTAGTTTTATATATATATATATATATATATATATATATATATATATATATATATATATATATATATATATATATATATATATATATATATATTGT
>CATKHJ010331537.1:0-13815 GCA_949750685.1 Vernicia montana | reverse complement strand
AGGTCAAACTGGTTTTAGAAATAGTTCATATTTGACACTTTCAACAAAAGTAATTTTAGATTTATAAAAATTTAATTACAAATACTTGTTTTTTCATTGGCCTATAAAGATTCTTTTTGGAAAGAGTCTCATGTTTAATTCCCACTAAACACATTTTTTTTTTTTTTTTTTTTTGGAGAGATGAAGAGCCTTAATTATGACTAAATCTCAAGCTCAAATTAGTCTCACTGTCGTGGTTGTGGGAATGTTGAGTAATCTCCCAAAAAAAAAAAAAAAAAAAAAAAAAACTAGTTTTTAGCATGAAAAATAATTTCTGGAAAAATTAGACAATAGGAGAACATGTTTCAAATACTGTAAACGGATTCAAGGCCAGCAAATGATTGTGCATATCTTTGGTGATGAAACCATATTTTTAGGTAAATATTAATATATATCTTCATCTGACCCAGCCATGTTGTCTCTAAGCACAATCTTTCCCATATAATTGCTATTTGAAAGTTGAAACTCAAATGGAAGCGAAACTCAACACATAAATAGAGAAATATAGTAATATTTCAATTTTTGGCACGCCTGGTTTAACGCAAAGAAGGTTTGATTCCATAACCATTCAACAAAAGAAGAAGTGGTTCATGACAAGAAATCAATGATGATAGCAAATTGGAGAACCATTTGGATTTCAGAATATGATAGCCAGTTCCAAATGGTCCTCCAAGAAAACAATAATGTTCAAACCATAAATTTCTTCAATTTTTATTATATGTATATGAATATTGGAAATGGTTCACACTTGCCTATAATATAATACACAGATTGTAATTACCAAATCCCTCATTCCTCTCATATCTTGTAAGTGCTTCTTAACTGTGGGATGAAAAACAAATAATTTCATCTGAAACGTATAGAGATAAACCCAACAAGCACCTCAATTTGAAATACATTCTCATTCTCTCCCACTGACATTAAAGGCAAGTGTGATAGATTCTCTATCAAATGTATCTGCATAAATAATTTGAAGACTATCTAAGACAACGTTTTCACACAGTAAATTTATGTGCACATGCTGAACTGAATGTCGATAGGTTTGATGATACCATGAAACATGTCAAAATAATAGACTGCTAGAATATAAACATGTTTGAAAATGTCGAGAGATATACTGTTATATCAGATATGTATGCTTTCATATATCTGTTGAAAATACCCTTCCCCCTATAGACATTGTTATGGATTCCCAAACCCATGGACCAGACTGATGTTGATTACTTTTTTCCAAGAAACAAATGACAATCCAGTGACATATGGTCTAAACAGTCAAAGCAAAGGCAATACCTTACACTGTTATTCTTCTTAATCCTTGTATTTCATGGTTTCCTTCTCAAAACCAACTGTTGGGAATTGCTTCGCATATTCCTCGACATCGTGACGCAGTTGTGCAATCTCAGATTGAATATTTGCATTAGACTTCATAGTTGCAACAAAATCCTTCAATTTTGTTCCTGAATATACAGTAACAGAAGGTTAGTCATCAGCAAATACTTGCAGCAGCTACCTAGTGGGCAACACAATGTAACTAGAACATATAAAATATCAGAATAAAATTGAGAGTGGTTAGAACAGGACCTTTAGTATCTCCCTTGATCTTCAATGCCAACTTCACAGCTGCATCAAAGAACTCAGCTACTTTCACAAAATCTTCTTCGACAAACCCCCTAGATGTGAGAGCTGGGGTTCCTGAAGAAGCAGAAAACTAGGAGTTCAGAGAAAATTGAAACACCTTACCAAAATCAATAGGTGAAAGATGAATAAAGAAAGGCCTTACCCATGCGAATCCCACCAGGAACCATGGCAGATACATCACCAGGAACAGTATTTTTATTAGCTGCAATATGAACTAATTCCAAAACCTTTTCCACTCTTGATCCATCAATGCCCTGTCAAACAAATATTCCAAAGCAAAACATTGATTGCCATTACATGCTATGTGCCACAGCAATTTCAGTCACACACACACATATGTATATAGTTTTGGAAGTCAGCCAAAAGAAAGCCAACTATAAAATTGGTTTGAAGCTCTCATTTTTAATTACTACATAAACAAAAAATTCATGTGAGCAACAATACTGAAAAGTTTCTTCATTTATACAGGTCCCTGCTGAAAGCTTTGTTTAAGAGTGTTTATGTAGCAAAGTAATAAGCTCCAGTCAAAACCTTTCCATAACATTCCCAATTGCCAACCAACCAACCAACCAACCAACTTAGGAGGTGTTTGGTAAAACTGAAAATTAAGTGCTAAAAATTTAAGCGCTGAATTTTAAGTGATTTATTTTTTAAATTGTAAAAATATTTAAAAATCTAATCTCTTATTGTATTCAGTGTATATTTCAAGTTAAAAAATTTGACTTACCATTTTAAGTATTTTTTAGCTTAATTGAGACTTTTAAGACATGCGTTACCAAACAATTTAAAATGATTAAGTGCTGAATCGGGTTATCAAACACCATCTTAGTGAAAATTCTGCAAACTAACATAAAAACTTGTTCTTCAGATATTTTCAAACATGAGAAAACATTTCTATATGATATTGGCATGTTCAAATTTAACACACACACACACACAGCTCCTAAGTTAAATCAGTTAAACTGGAGAAATAAACTTATTTCTTTTTACCTTATTTCTCAAATTGACCAAGACCAAATGGTTCTCTGTTCCACCAGACACCAGTTCATAGCCCTTCTCTAGTAAGCTCTGCATATAAAACAAATTTAAGAGGGTGACGCTTCTGTGAAATCACTCGGTAAGATAATGAAATGCAACATCCACTAGATTGTAAAGTGAGCACATATATCTCTAGCATACTTGCACCAACACAATGTTAGGAAGGCACCATTCCAGATACCTGAGCAAATTTTGAACAGTTACTGAGAACTAGCTCTTGGTAGGCCTTGTACTCGGGTGTCATGACCTGAAAGAACAATAGTCAAAAAAAAAAATTGAACACATGGCCTTAAGCAAAATGATTCTAAGAACTTCCAGAACTGGCAGGAAACGCCAGAATCTGGCTTCATTGCAATTATTAAAAGAGCAATTTTCTGGCCCTGTGGGGGGGCCTACCTGCTTTAGAGCAACTGCTAAACCAGATATTGTGTGATTATGTGGACCGCCTTGAAGTCCAGGAAAAACTGCTTGATTAATTTTGTCTTCATAATCATACTTCACCTGTTGGATTATGATGGAACAAAATCATTAAATAACTTAACCTGTGTTTTACTTCAGTGCTTCTCTATTCACAATTCAGTAACCGGGAATGACAGAAAATAATTGCAGTCACACAGCAATAAATACGACGAGTGATTAACATGTCTACTTTAACCAAAGGAAAGTACTTTTTTCCCCTCATCTCACATATCCTCTTTCACTTTTAATTTCAGATACTCACTTCTTGCCCTTGTTTGTTAATCTCTTTTACCCCCTTCCTGAAGAAGATCATAGCTCCACGTGGACCACGAAGTGATTTGTGTGTTGTGGTTGTCACAATGTCTGCATACTCAAAAGGAGATGGGATAACCCCCGCAGCAACCAACCCGCTAATGTGTGCCATATCAGCCAACAAAATTGCTTTTTGCTTGTCACAAACCTGTCAAATCCATCAGAATTAAAAATCTCATGATACCTAATCATCAAGTCCTGTAAGAACCATGAATGCTATATGACCGTATTAATGACAATTATTGGCTCTTGAACCAAGGGCACTCACCTTACGGATCCGTGCATAGTCATAAAGGCGTGCATAAGCACTTGCACCAGCAACTATAAGTTTTGGTCTAAAAAGTGTGGCACTTTTCTCCAACTGCAAACATTTTCACATTCATAAGTCAACCTATATAGAAAGAATTGTGTAATTTTCCAAACATTATGTGAGAGAATTTAAAAGAAGCTACAAGCTCTTTCCCAAAATAAAAAAACTAACAAGCCTATGAACTTTCTAATTTTCTGCTGCCACTGCAAATCTGCAAATACTTAAAACAGAACAACAATAGAAACCATATTCTCAAGTTTCAACTATTGGAAGGCCAAATTATTTTTGGAACTACTAGCATAAACAATAACTAAGCACTTGAAGTTCTGGATCTAAAAGAAATTTTGAATCTTTGTAAGACGGTAATTTCAGTAATATGTGAGAAGATGCTTAAAAGAGGAACTAGAATAAAACTAAGACTCTCTCACTGTTTCCAACATCAGCTGAAGAACAACGATCAGGAAGTAATTCTCAAATCACTCACCATCACCAAAATGTTTTGCATAATGTTTGAGTAGCTTCACTTAGAGCTCGTTTGGTACACCTTGAAATCAGAATCCCAGTGCAATAGGATTCCAAAACCTTAAACATCCATTTCCAAGTTTATTTTTTAAGTAATTAAATAGAATTTATTGATTAGATTAATAATTATACTTAAAAATATATATCATATTAATAAAATTGAAGTTATTCAAATGTAAAAAAATAGGAAAAAAAAAAATAGATGATTTGTATACCAAAGCAAAACATGGAATTCTTATTCCAAGAATAGGATTCTATTCTCAATCCTAGAGTGTACCAAACATGCTCTTAGTGTGCTACTGTAGCAAGAAAAACATATAACAATGACAGTTTCTCTACACATCTTATTTTTGAGACTTAACTTTGCTAAAATTTGGCACGGAAGTCATCAACCTTATGAAAACCAGTAGCATATTCTAGGGCGTATAGTTTCTAACCATCAAAATGGAAACTCCCACAATGATAGAAATAGCAGAATAGAAGTGAAAGACTACCTGTTCATAGTCAATATAACCTGTACTCTCATTCAGTCTGTAAGGCATTGTCTCAAAAAATATGGACACGGCAGATATCTTCTTTGTGTCAGTCTGCAAAATGGCAAAAAGGTGGAAAAGATGAATATATCATGTTCTACTAGAACAAGCTAGATTATTTTCTTGGATGATAATTTCTAGTATTAGTCCATGCAAAAATATTAGCAACGGTTCAAACCACTACAAGTTCAAATCCAGATATTTACATAACTTCAGAATTTTCTGAATAAGTTCTTCAATTATAGAAGTACATTAAAAGGAAAAGAAAAGGAATGAGAAAGGGGGAAAAAAGGAAAGACTTGGAAAGAATGTTCATAATTATAATAATTAATCATATATTCATATTATAACTACTACGAAATGCTACAATTTCTAGCTGAATTTTCAGGAGAACAGATAACCAGCCTAAAAAGCTTTTACCCCCAAACATCAACTGCCTGCATGCCCCACCCGAAGAAGAAGAAGAAGAAGAAGAAGAAGAAGAAGGAATAAACCATAGTTAGAGAAAAGAAAAGTTGCCAATTAGCAAGAAAAGTAAACATACAACATTGCTTAGTGACACATACACAGACACACACATATATAGAGAGAGAGAGAGACATAATATTAAGTTATAAGCACCTGATAACCATGCGAAAGATGTCCACCATGAGGAAGATCAAGTGCCATGATTCTTTCATGTGGTTTCAACAATGCAGTGTAAACTTGAAAGTTAGCGGGGGATCCAGATAGTGACTGCACGTTGACTGCAATAGATAAGATATGTGCCATCTTTAAGAAAATTTGTGTTTCAATGTGCAAATCCCTTCATATGATTAAAATGAAATAAACAGATTAAATAAACACATAACTAAAAATGATACAAATCATAAAGTGAACTTCAAGGATACAACATATACTATATACAATTATACATCCTTCTCTATCAGTAATATACTGCCAATAATGATTTAGCGCAGGAGTTTTCCATCCAGCATGATGATTCTTAATTATGTAGTAAGATACAACCAGCCAAAAACATGACTAACACAGACACACACACACACATAAAAAGAGTTTTTAGTTCCCTTAGTCCGACAAAATAACTTCAATCAGAAGTAAATTCAACAAGGATTCTAGTGGCCCTCTCCCCAGCTACGTCATGGAGGGTATGTAAAATAAACCTGCCAGCATGATAAAATTTTAGAAGCACCTAGTAACTGTTCTACGTGCTTCAACCTTTTTAATTTACAATTTCACAACATTTGATACTTAAAGATAACACACAACAAAGCTAGTCATTGAACTTAGAATGTAAACCATGAAGACAATTGAACACTCTTCAGTAGTTGCTGAATTTAAATTACCCATTGCAGCAAGATAAGGAAATAGGACCAGTATTAATATGAATACACAGAAACAAGCAACACCTCATCAGCATAGACAAAAACATCAAACTACAAGATATAATCATTAGAAAATGTTTTGAATATAGCAAAAATATTTTGTTAAAATGCCAATAAAATTTCATGCCATATCAACTATCATTATAAGATGATTCATTTACCTCCCCATTTTTCAGGATCCAACTGAAATGCTTCTAATGCGCGCTTCTGACATAAAGTCTCAGCCATGTCAATGTACCTAATTAAAACAAAAAAAAAAAACTTAAAGGTTATGCCTAGTACAATTTGTGTTGTAAATCTGGAAAGAATGGTAAATACAGAAAAGAAAAGCCACACAATGAACCAATTATTTCATACAAAATTTCACTTTCATTTGAAAACAAAAATACCACAATCAATCCATCAATTTCAAAAACCCTAAATGCAATGATCCTCAGGTTGATTTATTGTTCACAATTCACATACTCATTTCCTCCATAATATCTGGCTCCAGGATAACCTTCACTGTATTTGTTAGTCATAACTGAACCAACAGCTTGCATCACTGACACTGATGTGAAATTCTCCGAAGGAATAAGCTCAAGTCCCTACACATTCATTCCAATACAAAACCCACAAACAATCACTATCTAATGCCATGAAAGCAAAGTAACATCCAAAACTAAGATTCGAAAACGATTAAATACACAGACCTTCCATTGCCTTGCTTTCTCAAGTTCGATAATATCGGCAATTTCAGGATCGATTTCGTCGAGTGGAGCATTCAATTGCTTAATCCACTGAAACCAAAATTAAATACTTAAAACAGAGAGAAGAGAGATCTGCTACTACAGATCTCACATTAAAGTAAAGGTAAATATGAGGAGAGAAATGATGATTTTACAGTAGCACGAGCGTTCTCTTTCTCAGCAACTGCTGGATTAGGCAAAGAAGACTGAGAAACCAGATTTGAAAATAAATAAATAAATAAAGATTAGAAGCTAAGTTATGGCGCGTAAAATGAATAAATAACAAGAAGGAGGAGTTGTTCTTGACAGAGAGAGAAAGAGACCATGTAGTAGAGGGAACCGCCATTGAAATAAGATTTGATTGGCTTGTTGAGAGAAGAAGAGAGCCTGCGAAGAGCCATTGCCATTACTCTTTCTCTGAGTCTCAGCTTGCAAAGTATTTCTTTTGTATTAGTATTTGTGGGTTTCTTGGTTGGTGTGACAGTGAGTGGGGTTGGTGGCGATGACCCAAGTTGTTAGTTTTAATTTTTTATTAATTGAAATCTCCTATCAAATAATTATAAATTTAATAATTTAAAACTCTGATTACAAGCACATTTGTAAATACAAACTTTTACTAATATTAATTGATTTAGTAATTTGTTATCATGGATAAAAATTCTCTCTTAATTATGCAAACATACAAAATAATAATTATTACAATTCATATATGAAATGTTTTGGTTGCTAATAGTGTTAATTTTACCTATACTCATTTACTCCGTTACATTCACTTATTTAAATAAAAGTATGAATGCTAAAAAATAATGAGTATAGTTTATTCAACTCATTAATTTATGGATTATATAAAAATTAAATATAGGTACATATCTCTGTCCATTAAATTGGCGTATACTTTTATACTTTAGAGTTTGTGGTTTTCATTTTGTCAAAAAAAAAAAAAAAAATCACATATCTGTAAGTATAAAATAATCAAATCACATGATATTTTTTTTTTTTTTACTTTTTCTCGTATTGTAATTGAGTTTTTATTTTTTAACAAATTTTATGGATTTTAAAATTCTCAACCCAACCATAGGCTAAAATTTTCCTTGTTTAATACTAATTTTATAGGATCAACTGAATATGGTTTGATCTCTTATTTTTAAAAGAATAAATATTTCAAACTAATAACAAAATTAATACACTTCATCAAAATGTAAATTGTATGTTATTTTATGTTGGGCAGGTAAAAAGGAATTTTTTTTTTGTCTATTTAAATTGGATTGCTTGCATATTAATTAATTATTTTGATCAATTATTATTATGGTAATAAAATGGGAAAAAGACAACATATGAGTGTCAAAATACTTCAAAGATTTCATCTGTTAGGAGTCCCATTTTATTAGCACAAGGAATTCTTGAATTAAAATCAATATCATAATTCGTCCCTAAGCTCACTAGTATATTACCCAATTCAAAATTGAAGAATATATATAAAAAAAATAAAGAAAAAAAAACAATTTTGAATTAAAATAATACTTAATATAAGGAAATAACAGAATTATGAAATGCATAATTAAGCCTATATTTACCTTCATATTCACATAATCACATATGGCTCTACTCCTGCTTCATTATTAAGTTCATATTTATAAATTATTTTTTTAAGAATTTAATTATTTTTTTATAATACAAAAAAATTATTTTTAATATTTAAATAAATTATTTTTAATGTGTAAATAATAAATGATGAATTATGGTTGATTTGAATTAAATAGGTATGAATATCAATATAAAAATTAAAAGAATTATAAATTGATAAACAGTTAATATACAATCCTATTCATTTAGACTCAACTCATACCCCCTCAAATCTATCTATTTGCTATCCCTAGTTGCCAATGGTATTCAATATAGGATATTACATACATTGGCTTTGTCATGTTACCATTACTAATAGAAATTTCAATTTCTACACTCATTGTATAGTCCAAATAATATAAAGATTTATTAGGACATTATACAGTCATTTGAAATAATTTTCAATCATTTCAAATATACATATATCCAAATGAACTTTTACATTATTGTAATTTAAACCTAGTTATAATTTTCATAAAATTAAAATTGATATATCAGTGGATTAGTTATCTAATTAGTTTATAACTTGTGCGTTGCGCAGGCAATATATTAATTTAAACTATAATTTTAATTATTGATGAATAAATTAAATAATAAAATAGTTTATTAAAATTTGAATTCAATGTTACTTTCAAATAATAAAAAAATCTAAATACTATCTACTTAAATAAGTATGAGACTTTTATAATTAAATAACAATAATAAAATTATCTATAATTTATTTATAATATTGCAATGCATTAAGAAATTTGACAGTTTGATAATTTCTTACAAAATTTTCAAATGGTTCTTAGTTTATATATATTATTGAGATTAAAAGATTAAATAAATTAAGAATAAGAGATTTAAAGAATTAATTATTGAATAAAAAAATAAAACCAAATCACAAAGCAGATAAACAAACCTCCACACAGTAGAAAAAAAAAAAAAACTGAGTCACACATAAAAACACTAAAATAAAGAATTAGAGATTAAAAAAAAAGTAATTATTGAATACAAAAAATAAAACCCAAAATCACAAAGGAGAAAAACAAACCTCCAAAATTTTGAACCATGTAGAAAAAAATATATACGTTACACATAAAAACACTAAACGAGCAATAATAATAAATAAATAAATAAGAGATTTTCACGTACTGAATTAAGCAGATTTTTTTTTTTAATTTTATTTTAAAATCAAGCAGATGTTGATTGTGAGAGTTTTTATCAAATTAACAAATCAAATGTCTAAATTCTTACCACAAATTTACAACTAAATTTAATTACGGATTCTTCATATATATATATATATATATATGTTACGTAGGTGTGGATCCTCCAATATGAAAGGCTCACAACCTAATATTAATAAGTAATTATTGTTGAAAAAAAAAAAAAAGGAGCGGATAATCAAATGTGATAAGAATTGGTTGGGAGCCTATATAAAGACTTTCTCCCTTCCTCTTTAAACACACAAGATTATAATAAAATTGAGGGAGTTTTGTGTGAGTATGAGAAAAGAATTAGAGACTTCTAAACCTGAGAGAGGGTTTTGATAATTTTGTCAATCCAAAAATTATTCTGCATTTCTTTAATCCTTATTCACTGTGTGAAATGGTGTACTGAGTTATTAGGTATTGTGTGAAAGAGTTTTAATAATTTTGTCCGTCCAAAAATTATCCTACATTTCTTTAATCTCTGTTTACTGTGGAAAATGGTGTATTGAATTATTAGGTGTTGTGTGAGAGAATTTTGATAATTTTTATCCATCCAAAAATTATCTTACATTTCTTTAATCATTGTTCACTGTGAGAAAGAGTGTACTGGATTATTGATGTTGTGTGAGAGAGGGTTTACAATTTTCTCCGTCTAAAAATTGTACTGTGTAACTATAAGAGTTATAATTATAGTAAATTATCTCTTGCGAATTGTGAATGTATGTTTATTGAGAAATCGAACCACATAAAATTCTTATTGTTCTTGCTGTGAGTTATTTATTAATTTCTGCTTCCGCTATGCGTGTGAAATATCCTAGAAAATTTCCTAACAATATAAATTAGTTAAAATATTGTTAGGATTTTTTTTTTTTTTTTGAGGCAGGCAAACTCTTGTGTTAATTAAAACTGTATTTAATTTATTAGTTAAAATTTATAGGATAAAACGAAGAGATTTACTTTAATTATAATACTAAAACCTAATTTTCAAATATCTTAAGTTCAGTTATTTTGTTTTTTAATTTGAACACTACAACTTGTATATATTGGAAATAAGAAAATCAAACTAAATAAAAATAGTAGTAATTCAATTCAATTTTGTTTCTTCGAAAACGACATTTAAATTGGATTTTTTATGGTAACTTGTGTGTGAGATGGACAAAACATTCATATATATATATATATATATATATATATATAACTAATTCTCAAAAAATTTTAATCATACATGATAAGAATAGATCTTATCTAATAATGTAGATGCTGGATTCAGTAGAGGATATGACCTGTAAGCAAGAAAGAGAGAGGTTAGGAGCTCCCCGAGGCTGTCCCGGCGAGGAGACTCCGACGGTCTAATCAGAGAGAGTCGTGAGAGAGTGTAATGAATTTTATCTTATGAAAGTGATATTAACGTTACCTTTATATAGAGGAGAATGGGGACCCCTCTACAGGCACGTGTCCTGCTAACTTAAACAAGTCACTTTTTAGACGTATCAGAAGCCCCCACTCTCGAGTCTAATCGAGACTTCTGAAGAGCGAGTGAAGGGAGTAGATACATCTTTTCATTGCTTGCAATTCATCTCTGTTGTTGCCATTTTGATTGCATCCGGTGAGCTTGACATGAAGCTGCTAGGTGCTTGAATGAAGAGGCGAGCGCATTAGCTCGGTGTTGAGGCAGTCGGATGCTCGTATGATGACGCGAGTTAGGGAGCTCGGCCTGAAGGCAGTAGGGTGCCTGAATGATAATGCGAGTTGAAGAGAGCGATCTTAAGGCAGCAGGGTGCTTGAAGGATGATTCTGCCTGAATGATAATGCGAGTTGAAGAGAGCGATCTTAAGGCAGCAGGGTGCTTGAAGGATGATGCAAGCTGAAGAGCTTGATTTGAAGGCAACAGGGTGCCTGAAAGATGATGCGAGCTAAGCAGCTCGATCTGAAGGCAGCAGGGTGCCTGAAGGATGATGCGAGTTGAGGAGCTCGATCTGAAGGCAGCAGGGTGCTTGAAGAATGATGCAAACTGAGGAGCTCAATCTGAAGGCAGCAGGGTGCCTGAAGGATGATGCGAGCTGAGAAGCTTGATCCGAAGGCAGTTGTGTGCCTGAATAATGATACGAGCTGAAGAGCTCAATCCGGAGGCAGCTGTGTGCCTGGATAATAATGTGAGCTGAGGAGCTCAATTCGGAGGCAGCTGTGTGATTGGATAATGATACGAGCTAAAAAGCTCAATCCGAAGGCAGCTATGTGCCTGGATAATAATGTGAGCTGAGGAGCTCAATCCGGAGACAGCTAGGTGCCTAGATATAGAGGCGAGTTGAAGAGCTCGATATGAAAGCAACTGGGTGCCTGGATATAGATACGAGCTAAAGAGCTCGATCTGGAGGCAACTAAGTGCCTGAATATAGATACGAGCTGAAGAGCTCGATCCGGAGGCAGCTAGGTGCCTGGATATAGAGGCGAGCTGAGGAGCTCGATATGAAGGCAATTGGGTGCCTGGATATAAATATGAGCTGAAGAGCTCGATCCGGAGGCAACTGAGTGCTTGAATATAGATAATGAGAGCTGAGGAGCTCGATATGGTGTGCCTCGCCTAGAGGAGGTCTTAAATAATCTACCTTACTTGGAGGCCTTCGTAATATGTCTTGCCAAATGAGGGCTTTGGCCTTGCCTTGACAAGGGTTTTTTCTTCTATAATACCTTACCTTGATGAGATGCCTCACATTGATGAGGTATTTGGCCTCGCCTTGACAAGGGCTTTTGCCTTGCCTTGACAAGGGCTTTTTCTTTGCCTTGATGAAGATGATACCTCACCTTAATGAGGTCTTTGGTCTCGCCTTGACGAGGGGTTTGACCTTGCCTTAGCAAAGGCTTTCTCTTCGCCTTGATGAAGATAATACCTCACCTTGATGAGGTCTTTGGCCTCGCCTTAACGAGGGCTTTGGCCTTACCTTAGCAAGGGCTTTCTCTTCGCCTTGATGAAGATAATACCTCACCTTGATGAGGTGCCTCATTTTGATGAGGTCTTTGGCCTCACCTTGACGAGGGCTTTGGCCTTACCTTAGCAAGGGCTTTCTCTTCGCATTGACGAAGATAATACCTCATTTTATCTGATAGTGTAGATACGGGATCTAGTAAAGGGTATGACTTGCAAGCAAGAAAGAGAGAGGTCAGGAGCTTCCCGGGAGCTATCCCGAAGAGGAGGTTCTGACGGTCTAGTCAGAAAGAGTAGTAAGAGAATGTAATGAATCTTATCTTATGAAAGTGATATGAACACTACCTTTATATAGGGAATAATGGGGACCTCCTATAGACACGTGTCCTACTAGTTTAAGCAACTGACAAGCATGTCACTTTTTGTACGTATCAATTCAAATTCATAGATGTGAAAAATTATTCCTTTTTCTAATGTATATGAAATTAATGCACTACACAGTTACATTCATGTATAATATAAAAATTCAACTAAATTTACAGGGATCAAATCTCTCATAAATATAACAATAATCTCTTGCCATATGAGATTGCTTGAAGTAAATGAAAGACACCCCAAAATCCAGTGCAAAAGAAGAGGAGCCCAATCTGCATATATATATATATATATATATATATATATATATATATATATATATATATATATATATATATATACATGAGGCTTTTAAGTGAAACTTTCAATATTATATTGGATTTAATAATATTAATTTAGTATTAATATATATTCAAAGTTCAAATTAATAATTAACAGCAAATGTACATCAATAGCATGTTAATAAGTTATCAAATGTTTATAAAAGACTTTCAGACTATTTAAGTATTAAAGTTCTATGTATCAAGCAATAATTAGCAAGAAATTTCAATATGTAAACCTTGCTGTTAAAAGGTGTTATTTGTTATAGTGCATATTGTTGTGCTAAATCTGCAAGTGTACAGATCGTGAGCAAGTAATAGTGTGTGAGTAGAGTGTCGATTCCACAAGGAAGGTATTGTCAAGTACCAAAATTATAATTACTCTATTATTTAGAATATCAATTTAGTTGTGAA
>CATKHJ010331525.1:0-33509 GCA_949750685.1 Vernicia montana | reverse complement strand
TAAGAAGGCCAAACTGCTGGAACTTGTTGAAGAATGATAGAGCCCGAATTTGATCATGGACAAAACAGAAAAGTTGAAGCTTAGAATGTGTCTATTTGAGATGGGTTTTGATGGAAAGGAGTAAGAAGTAGAAGAACAAAGTGGGGAAAGCAAAGAATAAGGATAGACAGATTTAAGGGTTTGAAAGTGCTGGAACTTGAGACTCCATTTGAAGAATGATAGAGCCCGAATTTGATTATGGACAAAAAAGAAAAGTTGAAGCTTAGAATGTGAATTTGATGAATGGAAAAGGATTTTGATTTAATTCTCAACACATTGGGAGTTATGGGAATGGAAGTGAGACTGCCCTGCATACAGGTTAGACTATAGTGCTGGAACTTGGGAGAGGCAATTGAAACTCTTGGAGTACTAATTTGGGAAAGTTCAAAACATAAAAGTTGTAACCTAATGTATTTAGTTTATTTATCTAGAAGGAATATTAAGTCAATTCTTGATAATTTTGGAGATATTGGAGGGATAAGGGAACTGCCTATTTGCAGACTACTTTGAGATTCAGGAAGTTGGAGGCTGGATTTGAGTACCCTAGGATGAGAATTTGGAGATGACTAAAACATAATAAATGAAGATTAATATTCCATATAACACCTATAAAAATTTCAGAGTAATAATCCAAATAGGTTACGAGATATAGGGAGACTAAATGGCTGTTGAAGGGTGCTCCAACTGATAGAAATTATGACATTCAACCTTAAATTTGAGTGCCTTGGGGACAAAATTAGCTCAAGGTAAAAACTAATAAATTGTTCCTCTATGAGTATAGTTTCACCTTGAAAAATAATTACATTAATTAGAATTTTGTAGATTGAGATACGCTGAAAAAAGTATGGAGAGTTCAGGAAACCTAGACAACAGAAATAGGGCAAAGTTTGGAAAGTCACCTTAGGAGCTACATAAGTTAAAATGAGTTGAATTTTGGATATGTTGAAGATAAATGTGTTAATATTTCAATGTATTTAGAATCAGGACAATTGGGATGGTATAGTTCAATTGGGATGGACTGACTAGATTAGAATCAATAAACTAATTTTTTAATTTTTATGTTATAATGGATTTGTTTATAGGAATTTAAACCTAATACATGTGCATATTATGTGAAGAAGGTTTAGAGGACCAGATTGGAGTGAAGATTTTCAAAAGAGAAGAGAATCCAAATATTGAACGATATAAAAGTATTAAAGAAAGCAATTGGAAAGGTGAGTACATACTAAGTTATTATGCATATTGCTTGTACATTGTTTCCATTGTATCCTCAATTTTAATTGTTCTTTGATTATCCATGTTGAACCACATCTACCATTTGTGAAGCCTCGCCCGAACGCCCCTCCCCTCGCTCAGGAATGCCTTAAGGAAAGACTAAGCGATTTTTAAGGGAGGTTAAGGTACGAGTTTCAGTACTCCCGATTGGAAGCGGCTATCGCCTCATAAAATTGATGTTTGATTTTTGAAAGAGATTTGGAAGTCGCCATCCTAATTTATTTAAATGGAAAAATTATGAAAAAATCCAATTTGACTCCAATTTATTAATCTTTGATTAATTTACCTAATGATAAAGTCACTAGTCCTTGAATCAGGTTGAGCTCGGGGACTAGGTTTTTGGTTTTAAAATAATTTCGTTTTGGCTCTTTAGTTTAATTTGACTTTGAAAATTGATTTCATGAATAACAAGTATTAATGACGATTTATTATGCATGATCATGGTATATTTATGAAATATATGAAAAAATAAAGGACAAGTATTTAAACATCTACAAGTTAAGGAGAGTGTTCTCTATAGTCCTTATGGATTATATGAGAACCACAAATCGCTCTTTAACTCCAAAAAATAATTAACTAATTGCATTAATTTAAAATTTATAAGAAAATCATAAATTGACGTTTACATAGAAAATAAATGGGGAATGGGATTGATTGGGATTTGGATTTGAGACTTGAATTTAGATTTCAAGCTTGCCTACGTACCCCACTGAATGGGGATCAAAACCCACGTAGTTCGTTCCACTGTGAGGTGGAGGGGTTTAGAGATCGGTCAGATTGATTTAGGGTGATTTTGGAGTTGGTGAGAGAAGATGATGTACCTTCTCTTTGGGGAGATTTTGAGTGAGCGGAGTAATTTTCCAGATCGAAATATTGTTTTATCGGTTTTGGATGATGAATTTAAATTAATCTCAGAGGAAATTAATTTGATGATTTGGTGGCTTAATTACCCAATTTTTAATTAATTAAAAGGATTAATTAATTAAAGTGATTAATTAATTTTAATTAAATAGGATGATTAAATAAAATGAATGGAGGCTAATTGAAAAATTAATTAATTAATTAAAATTGATTTTTAATTAATTAACTAATTGAGATTACTCAAAATGAGTGAGAAAATTAATTAGAGAAAGAGAGAGAAGGGAGCAAGTGGATAGCAATCAACAAGTGCTCGAAGGTGTAGTTTAAAGTGGTGAGGGGGTGAGGTGTTTATAGGAGCAGATAAGGGTGAAAAAGACAAAAAAGAGCCTGAAAAGTGGATAAAAAGAGGGGTAAAAAGGGTATTTCAGCGAAAAAGGGAGTCAGCCGCGAGACTCACTCGCAGACGCGGGTCAGAACCATGCGCATTCGCGATAGAAAATCGCGGATGATGTCAGAAATTGTCTGGCGGCCACCGGCGAGTCTGGCAGATCCGCCGGCTCACCGGACAGCCAGTCAGAGCCGTACTGACACGCGTCAGTGAGCTAGTGTGGACGCGCGAAAGCATCCATGGCTGCCTCGGGCGCTTTGGCGTGTCCACCACTGCGCTTCGCGGAGGCCGCTAGGCTTCATCGCGGACGCCCGAAGCTGGCCTGCGGATCCGCAGGCCTGCCTTGCGGAAGCCACGTGGCAGTGCTGCAGCGGGGTCCTTGAGTCAGTTTTCTAGATTTTTGTAGCTTCCAGGTCAATTTTTGGGACTTTCGAATCAATTTATGGGGTATTCTGAAGTCCAAAAAATTACCGGTCAGTGGCGGTAGATCCAAAATTAATTATCGGACAAATTAACAGTTAGTTTTAAGGAAAATTTAGTCAGTTTTGGGAAAGTGTTGTCTGATACAGAAAGTCCTGTCAAGATCAAAAAAGTGTCAGTCTCCTTGTAATATTATGCGTGAAAATCCATTTTTTCGAAGGGGCGCTGCCCTCTTGACCCCTGCCCGCTAACCAGCTAGCGAGACTGCTGTACCGGCTCTGCGTAGCGCACGAAATTTAGCAGGTGTCAAGTTGCAATAACATTCTTAAGGGTGTAAAATTGAGGGTTCACACTATTCATTGAAATATAACCCTAATCACATTGATATAAACAATGGTACTTGATAATTGTTGAACATTGTTGAATTGAATCCCTAATTTTGCCAATTGTACAATGTTGACGAACCAAATTGATATAGATGAATTATGTTGCCACAACAAAATTTTCTTTTTTCTGGTGAGGGGATCACCAGACTCTGTGCACAGTGAATTTAGACCTTGCTAAGAGTTATTTGAATGCCCTAGCCACAAAGTCTAGCTAACCTTGTGTTCTAATTTGTCATTGAAAATCCGTGGTTTCGCAGTACTTTATTATATGGAAATTGTGAATAAAGTTCACAATAAATTGGTAATAATTTTTGCTGTACCTCCAACTGTGAATTCGTCATTACACCTCGATCATACATTGATTTCTTTATTAATCACACGAACCTAATTGGTACCTAACTAATGTGCATGCTAGTTTAGTGTGTATTCACTGGGATTTTATCTCACTCCCCCCTTCTTATTTTTTTTACAGGACTAGTGATTAATCAGTGCAGTTCAAGTTTCATTATTCACTTGAAGCTAAGAGTCAATGTAAAGGAAATATATTAAAGAAAATATATTACATTTTGATAATTGTATAACTGGTGGTAAGAGAACATATGTAGTTGAAATTAGTGTGATGTCTAGATGTTCCATGGTACCCAAGTTTTTGAATTTAGTGGTGTAAATTATTTAGTATATATAATGATACTAGTGGACAATTTAATATAAATAATTTGCATAAATGTAGTCAATTGTTGATGTATGAGATTAACCTTGAAAATAAACCATTGTTTATGAGAAAAATATTGGGAGAATTTGTATTGATTGTGAAGTTGGAGATGTAAGGGAGAGAAATTATTGAAAGTGTAATTTGCTTGCAGGTTTCGTATCCTAGGAAAATGGTATATACTGCCGGTATGCTGCCGAGATTATACTGGCTTCCTAAGATAATCAGGTTCTAAGGGTTTTCGGGGGCTTTAGGCTTACCTATGACCTAGGACCGTCATATCTTGAAAAGTGGGATGTGACAAAGCCTATTCAGTTTAGTAGTGGGGGTCCTTTGCTCACTCATCTTTTCTTTACAGACGATTTAGTCTTATTTGTGGAGGCCTCGGTTGAACATATTAATGTTATCAAGAATATCTTTAATGCTTTTTGTCTTGCATCAGGTCAAAAGATTAGCATTCAAAAGACTTTGCTTTTTTGTTCTAAAAATGTGTCGGAATCTCGGGCTAGAGATATCAACAAGTGTTGTAGTTTCACTCTCACCAACAATCTGGGAAGATATTTAGGGGTCTCTCCATGCTCGGGTATGTAAAAAGGATTATAATTATATTCTTGATCGTGTTCAGAAAAAACTTTCTTCTTGGCATGCTAACAAGCTGTCCTTTGCAGGTCGGATTACTCTTGTGAAATCAATCTTAATGGCCTTCCCAAATTATGCCATGCAAATGTTGGCTCTTCCAATTTTTATTCGCAAGTCAATTGGAAAGTACTATCGCCAGTTTATGTGGGGGGCCTAGAGGGAGAAGAAGGCAGTTCCTTTAGTCAAATGGAATTCCATCTATCAACCAAAAGGTAGTGGAGGTTTAAGGCTTCGTCATGTTCAGGAAACAAATGCAACATTCTTGATAAAGTTAGTTTGGATTGTTATCTCTTGGTTTGATATTCTATGGGTTCGAGTAGTTAGGAGCAAATATTGTAAAGGAGATAAGGTTATCCCGGAAAGCTTGCACACTACTCAATCTTCATGGATTTGGAGAAATATAATGAAAGTATGATAGGGCACACTCTCCTGAATTCGATGGTGTTTAGGGAATTAGAGGCAAGTTTGATTTTGGACTGACATTTGAATGCCAGATGACCAGCCTCTCATAAATTATGTGGTAATCATTCCTCCACAATCGTCGTCCAATATAATGGTAGCTGATCTTGTTACTAGTGATAATTGAAATTGGTGTTTGTTTAAGCAATTTCTCCCAAACCATAAATTGATGCAAATTGCAGAGATTTAACCTTTAGTATTGGAGGATGGAGAGGGTTGTATGTTTTACGGTCTATTAAAAAATGGAAAGTTTTTTGTTAGCTTTGCTTATTCTTTAATTGGGAGTTATAGTTGGTACAACGTGGACAAGAAATGGTATATAATATGGAAGTGGCAGGATCCTGAGAGAATTAGATCTTTCTTGTGGCTGGGTCTGCAGAACCGGTTGCTTACGAATGTAGAGCGAAAGTAGAGACACCTAGCTAATGATGACTTATGTTCTACTTGCTTTATTGGAAGTGAGAGTTGTGACCATGTGCTTAGATGCTGTATTTTTGCCAAACAAATATGGACTTGGCTTATTCCTACTGCGATTAGTTCCATTGATTTTTTCTTTTTGGGTTATGAGCATTGGTTTATTTGGAATTTAAATGACAAATGTGCATTCATAGATGATATTCCTTGGTATTTAGTTTTTGTGGTTTCATGTTGGTTGATATGGAGTTAGAGGAACAAGATATTATTTGATGAAAATTTTGTGCTTGCTAGGGATCCCTCCATTTCCATCTTATCTGTAGCCTGCGAGATTCATAATGCGCATGGTAGTCTTCCTTTGAATCCCATCATCAGAGTTAATAAAGCCCTGCACTTAATATGGTGGCATACTCCATCAGAGGGATGGTGTAAACTAAACACAGATGGCTCGTTTGATAAGATTTCTGGTTAGCTATGGTGGGTGGTATGCTGAGATCAAGTTCTGGTGGTTGGCTTGGAGGGTTTGCTTCAAATTTAGGTTCATGTTTTATAACTTTGGTAGAGCTATAAGGGATATATCATGGTCTTCATCTGGCTTGAAGTAAAGGGATTCACAACCTCATAATAAAGTGTGATAGCTTGGCTGTTATGCAAATGATAACCCGAGACAAGGTGCATCTTAATTCGTCTGCTGCACTAGTGAGAAGCATCAAGGAACTTTTGGGTAGAAGCTAGAACGTGGCTTTCTCATGCTCACCGAGAAGCAAATTTTATTGCGGATTGGCTTGCTCATTTGGGAAATACTTCTAGAGGGAGAGAGGGGGGGAGGGGGTTGACTATGAGTTTTAAATTCTAATACAATTTATCAACCTATATGTAATAAATTAAGCAAATGCAGCACAATAATAATAAAAAGAGATAGAGAGCAAGAAATTCTTAGCCAATTTTATAGTTATTCAGAGCAAACTTTTCTTCTACATCCACTTCTCCTAAATCCTCAATTTATGGTTTCACTATTCATGGTTTGCACCTAATAGCTCTTACATTCTTAGTTGATCAGAGATTTCGCCCCTTTACACTAGATTTCCGAGATTATACCCAAATACTCAATTAATTACAAAGGATTTGAGATTTAATATCTCTCAAGACTAGTATAAAGCTATTACAACTGAAAGAGTCAGAGCTTAATAGTTTTACAAGAATGAACACAAAGGATTTTAGTGTAAATACAAGGTATTCTAAAACAGAGCAAAAGTAATTTGAAGTTTTGAAGCTTAGATTTCACTTGATATCCCTTGGTCTTCACTTAGGAACTTCACCCATATATAAGTCTTCAAATTTGATTCAAAATATGGTTGTTCTATAGTGAAAATGATAGATATATGTTCCCGCGTCATCTTTAAAGGCTAAAAATCTTTGCAAATTTTGCTTGAAAATGACAGGTAACGTTCATTATTTTTTAGTAATGTTCGTTACTTTGCTCTAGTAACATTACTGACTTCCATGAACGAACATGATTTTCTTTTTTGTGTTAGAAATACCAATTTCATCTTCGATAGGTAATATTCATTACAAATATGTAACGAGTGTTCCCTCTGCTTGATTTTCTTAGTGAGTAACGTTGATAACTTTCTTGAACGTTGGTGATTTTCTTCAGTAACGAACGTTTAAGAGTGTAACGAACTTGACTTTGCTCTTTGTATGAAATTCTTGGAATTCAATTAATTGTAACGTTCTTTATACATCAATAATGTGCGTTACTCCCTGCATATCAGTAAAACTTGACAGGAAATTTGTTAAGTGATTTAAATAAAAAAAAATAAAATTTTGATATTATCAAAATATACATGGAGACAACATCATTCAAGCATGAACTCACCTTTTTGATGATCTTCTACAGGGTATTCTTAGTTTATTGCTCCGTGATATTTGTGGGGTAGCATATCTTATAGTTTGTGTGATGTAATTGGCTTTTGGTGTTTTTCCTTCTCTAAAAAAAAATATATTGCACACTAGACATTTCTGAAAGAAAAAAAAAAAAAAGAAAAAAAAAAAAAAAGAAGGGGAACTTGAGGTCAAAATATTGTATTTGAACTAGTGATTATGGTAGTGTCTACAAATAAGACTAATGCCAATTGACAAACTTGTATAACATGAATAGAAGCAGAGAAGACACTTGACCATCTAGAAGCAGAGAAGCCAGCATTTGACAGCAGTTTCAGGAAAGGTCAAGTGTGGAATAAGTCTACTTCTTTTTTGTTTTAAGCACTATGCTTGTAGCATACTTCTATAACTGTAGTATAGGTATATGATATTACTAATTAGAATAATATCGTTAATTTGGTTTATTATGCTAATTAATGATATCATATGCAATGTATTGCATTTTTTTGGATACTAGGGAGGGCCAAAGAAGCCACGGGAAAACCAAAAAAAAGAAAACACTTGGGAAGTCAGCAATCTAACTTGTCTAGCCCAAGCAATACCCATAAATCATTATCCAACAACTCTCTCACTCTAGCAAAAGGAGCTAGAATCTCATGAAAGCCTCTAAAATATACAAAAGCCTCATTAGCAAGTTAATCAGCCACTTGATTCGCTTCTCTATACACATGAATCCCTTCTAATACTCCAATGTATTGCGTTTTGAATGTTAGGAAATAATTTCTCATACAGGGTGTATATCCATCTTTTTAGTTTTCATTAGGCCATTAGTAGGCCAAATTTTGATATATAAATATTTGTTGAATGCAAGTTACCTTCAGAATTGGGCTTCGATTTTAGGCATCCATATTTGAGGTGGTAATCACATTTGAGTATAAAGTGGACGATATTCATATACACATGATAACATTAAATGATTTCCTAGCATTGAAAATATAGGCTCAAGGGATTGTCTTGTTTGGTTGTTATTTTATATTTTTGGTTTTGGTTTCTTAATCGTCGTAATTATAATTGAATATAAAAATTTTAAATTTTGATAGTTACATAATTGCAAATACTTAATTTTAATACCTCTTCCATTTTCCAAAATACCCTAATCTCAGAATTTTTTCATTTTCATATTGGAAAGAGGGATCAAGATGAATGATCAGAGCATCACGCTATTAACTAAAACCAAATTCTATTTATTAAAAATCAATAAGTCAAGCCTAATAAAAGAAACAGCGTATTCATTTACTGCATTGAAAAGGGCAAGAAAGATAGAAAGAAAAGAGAGTGCCGGGTCAGTTAGGAAATTGGCCATGTCGGCGCCCTAACTGCTAAGGAAGTCCAAGTTAGCTTTAACAAGCAACCAAAATATTACTTTTCGTGTGCTCATGTCATGGCCACGTCTGCACAAAAAAAAAAAAAATGAAAAAACAATTTTTTTGGGTTAAAAAATAAAATTAGGCTTAATGGATAATGATTAACTATCCTATTTTTTATTTTTTAAATAAAATGAATTTTCATTAATAATAATTAATAAGTACAACTAGGAATTGAGAAATAAATTTGACTGTATTAAAAAAATATATATACAAATCTTGTTATAAAAATAATTTTTTCCTTTAAATTTCATTGATCGTATTGACAAAATAATTGTATACAGCACATTGACTGCGTTTGACATATCTCTAAGAAACATATTTCATTCGGTGGCTATACTGAGTTACAAATCTATTTCATTATCGTTTGACGAGTTTTTAAATAAGTCTAATATTCTAAATATCATATTCAAAGACAAACAAACTCTTATAAAGGAATACAAGAAAACTTCTATCAAGTAAGATAAAACAAAAAACTTATTAAATATCATAAAAGGGATAATAAAACTCATAAAGTAAATGAAAAATAAAATTAGATTCATATATAGAAAGACACATATTAACAAATATTTTTTATTGAAAATAAAAAATTAAATAAAATAAAATAAAAAATAAATCATTACCGACCGAATAAAGGTCGACGATAACTCAAACAATAAATTTTAAAAAAAACTCAGAAAAAAACTAAGAGAGAAGGAAACTAGAGTTTTTTTAGATGTAATATTTTGCTCTAATTAAGGTTTTTAAGTACCCTATTAATCTTTAAAACTGAAAATTTTTGAATTTTTATTTCGTTGAAGCTAAATTTATATATTTATATATAAAAGAAAAACCCTATTTATTTTTCTTTTACTACAATTGGTTCCATCAACTATTTTCACATCAGCATCTATGGCCCATTCATTTGTAGTTTTAAGTCTCATCCTTGTCATTGTGATAGTGAAATGCTAATAAATGGCCCCACTGCCTGCCCATCTGAACAGTAGTATACATTTCTCTTAGACAAATGGTTGGTACAAAATGATCCAATTTTAGCTCAAAAATTTTATGTTGGTATCATCCCTTATTAATTTATTATAATTATTGGTATTAATTTTTATAAGCTAGAGTTTTTATTGAGGTGTTATGTAACCTTCAATGCTGGGTGATGCAGCAACCAAAACTGGCTTTAATTGCTTGCCAAAAATTTTACCCACCACTACTAAATAATGATATGTAGCTTTGAATTGTTGTCAATAATTTACCCTTTGAAATGACAGTTTGTTCTCCTAACTTTGAGTTACAAACTTCAACTAATTAATCATTAGCAGCTGGCATGAAGTGTACGCTCTTGATCATTAATCCTTATTGTTCTTTCACTTTGGACCGTTGGATTAATTAATTACTCGCCTTTTCTACTAAGGGTCTTTAAAATCTGGCGGTAATTTAACGGTTACTCAGTTGTTTTTTTGTATGAACAGTTATGATTATCAATTGCCAATTCAAGAAATTGTTGTTTGAACCAAATGATTTGAAAAGTTGAGCATCCAAAGTGGGACCCCAAGTCCCAAGCCCCATTAATTGTCTCATTTTGAAGGAGGAATTTGAGGGAGGACTTGAAAGTCTAAAACTCAGTTCATAGGTCTTGTCATGTGCAATTTCTTACTAATTGTCTGCAAGAATTCTCTGCAATTAACATCAACCTTGCATTCTTTTCCTTGTGAGAGCTCTAGGCACCTATGGCAACAGAGGTAATACCTTTCTTTCTTTTTTCTTTCTTGTGTTGATTCTTATTTTCAGTGTATTAGTCATGATCCTAATTATTGATTGTGCAAGTGCAAATTTATGAATTTTTGTTGTGTTTCTTGTTTTTGTTGTATCCGGAAAAAGAATTTGTTATTGGGTTTTTGTTAGTTCCATTTTTTTTGAGGAAATCTTTTTTAATATATTTCTTTTCTTGGGTTGGTACTGGAAATTGGAACTGATGGTTCTGTTTCAATCTGTGGTTAATTTTTGTTAATTACTATTTGATTGATTTTTAAGGTATTTCTCTTTATGGGTGAGGGAGATAGATTTTACTGATATGGCAATTCTATTCATTTCCTAAATGGGAATAAGGTGTTTAATAACTTCTGATTTGGTGGCTCAGATGGGATTTTGAGGAAACACTTCTGCAATATGTATGATCAAAAGATGGGGTCTTTTTTACTTAGCGATTGGGTAGGTACTTTAGTGTTTGGTAGAAGTGTTGGTTCATTTTATGGTTTAATCCTTATTTTTGACTGCTACCTGCAAATGCAATGGGGGAATAATAAGAAGAGGTAAAGAGAAAAAAGGAATTCTGATTATGGCCAAATGCAATAAAGCAGGAAACTAATCTATGTTTATCAGAAAGTAGTACAGTTACCATTATGCTTCTGTAAGTTTTATTAGAACATAGACAGGAAATGTGTCGGTCTTCAGTTGACAGCGAAATTAAAAGAATTTTCCTGCAATATTTACTGTTTTCTAAATGAATATTACTTATGAGAGTTCCTAATTCATCTAGATGTTAAAAATGATGCTTCATTTATTTGATGTTTAGGCCAATCCAATGAAACTGAGATGTGCATTATCTCCTAGAAAGAAATATCCTTTTTCTTTCATTGTTTCTGCGTTCTGCAAACTTGTGTGAAAGACTTGGAATTGCTAGTCTTGCTTTGCAAATCAACACTACTTTTATTAATGACTTTGCTCTTTGATTGGGAGAGTAAGTATTTCCTGATAGAAGTACACGTTTAACATCTGAGCTTCCTGTTCAGTTCAGCACACCAGATGGGAGTTGATATCCTCTTTTATGGTAATTATGAAAGTTAGGACTTAAAATTGAACTTTAATGGCAATTATGAAAGTTAGGACTTAAAATTGAACTTTTTAACATAATTTGCAGTGACCCAGAACTTTGGATTTTCAATTACCGTCTGTTTTTCCATTTTCTTTGATTATAAATTCAAGATCCTGGTCAGCTGATAAAACCATCAGTAATGTTTGATTGGCTTTTGCAAGTTGATTAATACCAGCTATGTGTTAATTAATGCTTCTTCTAGGAAAATGAGACATCGAATGGATGGCCACTGGGGCTAGAGATCATGAACATGAGGCTTCGAGTGATGGAAAGCATCCGGGCTGCTACTGCAGAACCATATTCGAATGGACACTTGGGCTCCCACAGTTTTTCCTCATTCTCATCCTCCAACCTTGACACTGAGGTGAACTAACTACTTTTCTTTCTCCAATTTTCACCATTAATCCTTTTATATGTTTGTATTCTATTAGCCCATGTTGCTAGATTGCAAATAGAACTGCAGAATAATTTCTAGAGAACTAGCTATGTTTGCTTTAGATATGCTTCTGCTCATAGGATGTTAATCAAGATTCAAAGAAAAGAATTCAGAAAAATTGGCTTATTATAGACATTTCTTCAAAACAGCATACTAAAAATACTTCAAAAAAGTTAGTGCAGTTAAGCAGGCTATTATCTTAAATTTGCTTCCACTAGAACTAGTTCTCATGTTAAAATCAATTTTGCTTATCTGCGAGTTCAACCAGTCTACAGCATCCTTCTTCCAAGACCATAGCGTATCATTAGGTCGGCTAATTGGCATTCGACCAGGAAATGGAGACTTGTACTTCCCAAGAAGAATCCACTTAGATGAAAGAGAAAGGAAATCTGCATTGAAAGTGAGCTCTGAAGTCTCTAAAACACACAGACCAGAAATGTCTCAAGGAATTTGCATTCCTCTACTAGTTGGGACCATAGAAAAAATGAGCAGAAGCAAGAGCAAGACGAAACGATGAATTTTAATGGTAAAGCATTGCAAAGGGAATAAACATCATTGACATGTATCATTTCTGATTTCTTCAGCTCTGTTTTGTTCTGTATTCAGAAGGAGATCCATTGTAAATTGAACAATTGATATTCTAATTCACAATCAAATAGAGAGCATTCTTCTGTTTTTTACATAATTCTGAGTCTATCCTTACATTTCTGAGCTAGTTATATACTTCGTTTCATTAAACTTGTAATATTTTTTTTTTTACAAAAAAAAAAAAAAAAAAAAAAATCTATAGAGATTGAAGTGTCAATTTTATATTTCTACTGCCCTATTATTGCTTGGATTTCTTTTATATCAAGGCAAGTATTACCAGTCAAATTTCATATACAATACTAAATGTATCTTTGCTTAATTTTGCATTTGATTCTATAAATTGAAAAGGTAAAGGGGCCAAATTCGAGACCTTATAATTATGGAGATACTTCATATACCTCCAAATCAAAAGCTCACTAGTAGTAATTAATATATCTATATATATATATGTATAATTCAAAAATTGATTGTTAAGTATTCCATTCGTTTCACAATAACTGTCGTTTTAAGTGGATGCACACATATTAAAAAAACTATTAAATACTTTTAATTTTAATTAATATGGATAAATATACCCTTATTTTATCTCACCACATAAGAAAAAACATATGAAATATTGGAATTGGGATAAGGGTAAAATTGAAAAAAAGTTAATAAATGCTGTATTGAATTCCTAAAACAACAATTATATTGAAACAAAATTATTTTTTAAAAAAGACAGTTATTGAAAACTGGATGGAGTAATATTTATGAATGATTATTTATTTTTGGTTAACGTCTTAATGATATGCAAATTACTTTTTAAGAGAAAATAAATAAAGTACAAAATATAAATATAGAAAGAGTTATGAAATTTATTTGAAAATAGAGATTATCAAACGCTTGTTATTGATTTTTAAATACAAAAGAATTCATATATAGCAAGTATGCCAATAGTTATTGTTGTGGCCTTTTTGCCGCTAAAATGAAATTGAACGTGACAATGACTATTGGGAATCTCACTTGTAACTAATTTCTAACAGACCATAGTGAATAGAAATTAAGAAACCTTAAATTTCTTATAGTACTTAGATAGGCTGAATACAAAATTTTCAACTATCACAAATTAAATCAAACGATTCTTGAATTTTGAGTATAATAAAAATTGAATTTGTTTTAATGTAAATATGAATACATTAATGACAAAATAAAAGGTTAAATGTTGAGCTGATGAAATAAATGATAAAAAACTTTAGAAAGCTTGAGGAAATGATAAAAATTAGATGATAAAAAAGCTTGAGAGCTTGAGATAATTTGCTAGTATGCTTGAACAGATTGTATGATGATTTGATTCCCCTCATTGTCTTGGAAGCCTCTTGTATTTATAGCAGATGAATAGCAATTGAGTTCATTAATTTTAGTTCCATGTTCTCTACTAGCTCTTGATTTTTCCACTTAGGGATGAGTATCCGCCCATTTATTAAATGGGGTGGAATGAGTTTAAAATTTAAAATCTGTGTTGGATTCGGGTCGAGGTGGGTAATGAAATCACCCGACCCGATTATATATATATATATATTTTTTAATTTTTCAAAAATTATATATATATTTAATATATCATTTTTAATTTATAGCTTATTTTTTATGTAAAAAATAAATTATGTTGTATAAATATATAGAAAAGATATATAAATGAATATATATGTGACAAATTAATATTAAATAATTATTTTTAAAGAAAAAAGAAAAATAAAAAATAAAAACGGATATACTCGCGGATATCCGCTCTGCCCTGAAGCAAGGCTGGTGGCAGGGCAAGTATAAAAAAAATATTGGTGAGATGGGTACGGATAATTAATGAAAAAATCTGTCCCATACTCGCCCTGCTGCCATCTCTATTTTCACTTCCTATAATGTAACATCAAGTGACCTGTCACCAGATTAGCCTCCCAGTCTTCAGTTTGACATCCAGTCCCATGTCCAGCTTTCACATGCTAATTTTCATGGAATCCAATTTAACTAACTTAATTACTCATGTCCTAATTTCATGGACCTAAAATAATTAATATCATTTTTAACTCAATATTTAAAACCCAATAATTAGAGCTCAAGTCCACTACAATTATGGGTCCAACAATTATATTCAAACAAATAGAAAATTCTTCTATACACTTCATATATCCTTATATAATGCCTATTAATATATACATACTTAAGTATCGTTGGCATGGGGTAAGTGAGGGAGAAAGTAACATTTCCTAGGAATTAGATATTTTGAAAATGTTTGGTTTACACTATAAAAAAAAAAAAAAAAAAAAACTTTCTAAGTAGATTATTCAACTTTCCATGCCGTACAGTAAATTACTTAGGGGGACTAGTTAAATTGAATTTCCTGAATTGAGCTCAAATCAAATTTACTAAAATATCCTTAATTAAAGACTAAAGAAAAATAATTGCAATTGCATATGTAAATTAATTGCAAGGGTATTATAGTTTTTTTTATGGTGGATATCTCATAGAAAAAACAATATATGCCAAACAAAAAAAATTTACTTTCCAGAAAATTAGTATGTAAATCAAACACTTAACAAGCTATACTTGAAAATAAATTTCTTAGGAAGTTAACTTTTCGAGAAGTAAACTTCCCATAAAATAGGTCATGACAAATCAAACAATACTTTAGAATCAACAATGATTTAAATACTTTGGCCAAAAAAAAAAAAAAAACAACAATGATTTAAATATAAAAAAAGAAAATCCTTTCGAAATCCAATATAGGTCGCTTTAATACCAAGAGAAATAGCTAGGATTGAAACAGGGGAATGAAGATATGAACCCTCCAATCATTCTCCAATGCGACCCCACATACTCCAATATTTTAAAGCGTGCACAAAAAAAATAATAATAATAAATAAATTGCTAAGACATATTATATATGCAAGTGTAAGTATACAATTGCAAGGGATTGGAGTCTAGGCATCAGAACCTCATCCTTAACCATTTCAACTAAGCTTCATCAGCTAAAAGGTTACAAATATACAACTACATATTTCGTTCACTTCATACTAATTTTTTGAGTAAATTTCACTCGTCGTCTTCAACCTTTTAATTAATGCACTTTATGGTCTTCAACCTTTAAAATTGTACAAAAAAATGCTCAGACTTTCGATTAATGTCACATAAATATAATTTTTGCTAACTTCCGTTTATAATGCTAAGGGACTGCTGATTTGGCATTACACAAGCATTTTTTATTGGTAAAAAGCCACATCAGCCCTTCCCAATTACCTTAAACATATATTTGCGCGTGAGAGAAACTATGCTTTTGCCATAAAGCTGTGTGGGGAGGGGGAGATTTTGGGAGGGAACATTTGCCGCCCAGTTGCATGTTGGAAGCTAACAAAAGTTACTTAAGGGAAAAGTACAAATAAAACATATTCTAGTTGAGTTGGCTTACTTTGACAGATAGTGTTGGTATTGGTGGACCAGTGGTGTTTCCTTGATGGACTCAGGGCATAATTCAGGTGTGAATCATATTACTTTGAAAATTGATTTGTAAGGGAAAGAATTGCAATTGGAGGATCTATGTTGCTAAACAATTTAAGAAAAAAGTTACTTTAATAATGCTAAGAACTTTAGAGCATTAGAGTTACTTTAATAATAAAAAATTTAGGGTCTACTGTTGGGACTGATGATTTATATTTAGGGATTTGTTAAACAGAGAATTGAAATTAGGAATTTGTAATTGGGGATTTAGGTGTAGGGATATGTAATTAGGGATTTCTAAGTAGGTATTTGTAATTTGGGTTTATTAATTATGGGTTGGTAAATTAGGATTTTGAATTAGGAATCTGTAAATATGGATTTGAAATTACTATGCTATTAATCCTTACTAAATTGGCATTTACTAAAGTTAAACATAAACAATGGAAAAATAATAGCAAAGTATTATGGTTTATGTGTTATTGAAATCATAATTCATGTTAAAATTTGATAGTGAAACTCAATTTTCTCACATTGTGTATATATGAGCATAACTTTGGATCATATTTGTTAACTAATGTTTTGTCATCTGATTTGCAAATCAGATTCTAATGGTCATTTTTGCACTGTCATTCACTATAATGGGCATCTTGTTGAATGGGGATATGTTAATGGTGAAGTACATTACTTATGGGACTGCCATCCTAATATGCTAAGTTTGTCAACTATTGATAATGTTCTGACTGAGCTTGGAGTGAAGGGAAATTCGAAGTATTGGTGGAGGCAGCCTGCTATTAACTTCAGTGAAGGATTCAAAGAGCTTGCAACAGATTCTCATTTACATGATATGACTCTTAGTGCTTCTGATGTGGGTACTGTGGACCTATTTGTAGAGAATGTTACTGACAAGCGATCAACTGATGAAGCCAACTATGCCAAGCATAAGAAAGGTGTGGCAATTGCAGATTGTGCAAAACATTGTAGAAAGAAGTTGGTTGTCATGAGAAAACAACAAATTTCCACTAGCTCAACAAATACCAACAATTTGAGAGCACCACAAGTACATTATCAAACACCAACACTTACACAGCATATAGATCCTACTGCAAATGTTACCTAGCAACCAAGTTCAATCACAAATGATTATGATATTGATCCATCTTCGTTCCTTGATGAAGAAGTAGCTGATTATATACATGCTGCAGTTGATGAAGAAGCAACTGGTGTTAATGAAATTGAAGAAACACCTGGATCAATTCAAAGTGATACTGCCACTCAAACAGCAACCAGAGCAGGAAATGTAACCAAGTCAGCAACAACAACTATCAATGCAAATGTTGAAAATGATGATGACTTTATTGATCCTGACTACGATCTTGCTGATATGGATGATGATATTTCTAACATTTTAAATGAGAACAACAATAATGGGAGAGAGAACATTGCCACAATTCGAGCTCTAATACCAAAAGGAAGACCTAGAGGCAGTGTTGAAGCAGCGACATCCAATTTCTGAAGTAATTAGGAATGATGACACATAAGAAGAATCAGATTATGCACTCAGTGATGAGCTGCATACTGAATCTGATTCTGATGATGAAGTTGCATAAAGATTTGAGGAGTTTGATGGGGAGAGAGATATGATTAATCCAACTTTTTTAGTGGGGATGATTTTTAAAGACAGAGAAGAAGTGAAGGAGGCAATCAGAAATTGGGGCATTGTAACCAGACATCAAATATGGTTTAGGAAGAATGATAAGATAAGGGTGGAAGCAATTTGTAAGGGAAAGAATTGCAATTGGAGGATTATGCTGCTAAACAATTTAAGAAAAAGGAAAATGACCTCACCTTTATCATTTCGGTTGCAAACTTCAAGCATACCTGTGGGAAGGTTTATAGTAATTTTCATTTGACAGCAAGATGGTTAGCTAATCATTACATGGATGAGATTAGGAAAAATTCTAACTGGTTGTTGACAGCCTTCATTGCTAGGGTAAAATCAGATTACAAGTTCACTATTGGTAGAATGAAAGCATGGAGGGCAAGGAATATAACATTGCAGATAATAAATGGGGATGAGGCATAGCAATATACTAGACTACATGACTACAAGCTTGAGTTGATAAGGTCAAATCCTGGCACTACTGTTGAGTTCTTTGAAGAGAGGAGAATTTAAAAGGATATACATATGTTTAGCAGCACTAAGGGAGGGCTTCAAAGCAGGATGCAGACCCATTGTTTGTTTAGATGGGTGTTGGCTCATCGGTAGATATGGATGCCAACTACTAGCAGCTGTTGGGATAGACCCCAATGATTATATCTACTAAATTGCTTATGCAGTGGTTAGATAGGAGAATAAAGAAAATTGGGAATGGTTCTTAACTCATTTGTAGAAGGATTTGGAGATTTACAATTCACATCACTAGGCCTTTATGTCTAATAGACAAAAGGTATGCATAATTTATAGCAATTTAATTTCTCCTCATGATAAATTGTAGGTACAATATATACTGTTATTCTTATAAAATTATATTGTTTTTGGTGAAATGCTGGGACTATTAAACATCATCAAGGAAATGTTCCCTCATGTAGAACACATGAACTGTGTTAGACATCTCTGGACAAACATGAGGATTCATTTTAAAGGAAAAGCATTCAATGATTTGCTCTGGAATTGTGCTAGGGCCACTTATAAGAGCTAGTTACTCGATTGCTTGGATGAAGTTGAGAAAAAGTTAAGTGAATGCAGAGAATGGCTAAGATCAAGGCTATGTGATAATTGGAGCAGGGCTTGCTTCAAGCCTGAGACTAAGTGTGATATACTGTTGAACAATATATGTGAATATTTCAACAGATATATCTTAGAAGCAAGAATAAGGCCAATAATCACCATGCTTGAGATGATCAGAAACCAACTTATGAAAAGGGTTGCAAAGAAGGCAGACTTTCTTAAATTGCAAGCATTTAAAAATCTCTTGTGTCCTAAAATTGTGAAGAAATTAGAAAAGATTAAAGAGCAGTCAGGGGACTATTTTCCAACCTTTGCAGGATCCCCTCGAGTGCAAGTCCATGGTAAGGGTCAATAGTTTGTTGTGGATCTATAGAGACACACATACACATGTAGAATGTGGGATTTGAAAGGAATCCCCTATCAACATGCAATTGTATGCATTTTTTAGCAGAATGAATTACCTGAGAATTATGTGCATGAGTACTACCATGTGAGAACTGCTTTGAAGGTCTACACCCATACTATTGAACCAATTAATGGGCTAAGTATATGGCCTAAAGCACCCAGCAACAACATAATCGCTCCTCCACCAGTGGTTGTAAAGAAGAGAGGGAGAAGGCCATCAGCTAGAAGGAAGGAAGCTGAGGAAATTGAAAATGCAGATAAGACAAAAAGGTAGATGAGGAAAGAACCTACTTTTGTTCAAAATGAAGAAGCTACAATTAGATTGAAGAGGACATGATTAATGAACATGATGTGTAAACAATGTGGACAATATGGGCACAATAAGAGATCACACAGAGGCAAAGATAGCTCAATACCAGAGGTATATATTATTTTAAGGAATTAAACTTAAAAAATAAAGTCACATGCATATATATCTATGATTATTTGCATAAATTATTGAAAAGATTATTATTGTAGAATGCTGGACCACAAGTTGGTGGTAGGACCTCATCAATTCCAAAGCCAACAAGTGGTATTGTCCATAATTGAGGAAGGATAATAAATTATCTTTGTTTTTTGTTGTGGTTTAATTGTATGCATTAATAAGCCTAATATTTATATTGCATTATTTCAGTCCACTACAAAACAAAGGCCTAACACTCTAAGACAAAGCCCATCTGGAACTAACCAAGCCTCCTCCAATTTATATTCTTCCTTTGCTGCAGTCATTGTAAGTACATCCACTCTTATAGTTACTTTAATAATATTTCCAACATGTGAGTGAAATGAGGTGTTTGTATTTTAATGAATAATAAAACTTGGACTTTTGGTAATTATATTGATGAATTGGCAACTTATATATATTAATGGCTATTTGTGTATTCAATTTCAGACAAGTCATATAAGTGGATCCTAGCAAGGCCACCAGTCAACCCAACATGTGGACCAATTATCAAGTCAACACAGCAATTTGACACAACAAAGTCAGAATTTAGACATTCCACAATAATCTCAATCTATCATATTTGGCCAAGCCTTTTATAATAATAATAATAAAAATAAAAAAAAATTAAAAAAAAAAAAAACTAACAACTTCAACATTGCCTGCAGGAAGAAGTTGAAATCATGAAGATAATTTTTAGTGATGTAGCTAGTAAATTTTGATATACTTATAGTACCTGAAGATTGGTGTGGAGCTGCAATTTATGCTGCAGTTGTTATTTTATCTTTTCTAAAACTATATACTTATTAGATGTGGTTATATAACTACTTATTCAGCTTGGAGTTTGTAATGACTTAATGTTAACTTTTAAACAATTATTTTTGTGATTACTGTTGAAACTTATAGGGAGAATGGTATTTAGTTTCAACAATGTAATCATTTACAGGTTAATCAAACATGCTTAATGTCTAGTTTGATATTTGTTCTTCAATGCAGTTTACTTCTTTCAATTTTCAATTGTGAAATGTCTTTGATAAATTATAACTCCTGTGCTTCAATTATAGAATTTAAAAGCATTTGAATTTTCAGTATTTGTTGGTTATGATATGCAGCTTTTCATTAATATTTTCAATCACCATTCATAACATTCTAAATGAGACAGTAAATTGCTAAAATTTTAATTCATTTCATTACCAAAGACAAAAAATTAACCATTACATAATGTAGGAGCACAATGAGCACAGATCACAGGTCCACACCCTCTACCTACATTACATTAAAACAAATAGCAAAAACCTAAAACCTACACATTCATTCAGCCTACAATCTTTCTTCATTGCAAGCAAACAAGCAACAATTGGTATCCCCATAGACGCAAAACCAACTCCCCAAACAAAAAGCTTCCCAATCTTCATCAATGTCTGAGTGTTCTCTAACACTCTCTTCTCCTTCTCCAATCGTTCAGTTTTCCTAAGCAAGGCATTGATAACACTCTTTGCTCGTTCTGAAAAATCTGGATCTACCCACACAAAGCACTTGCATTTTCCACAAGGACTCTGCAAAAAACCCCAAATTTATAACCCTAATTTTACCAAAATATGAAAATTACTCTAAACTCAGAACATGCAACCAACATTAAGGAAAATTACAACTTACCCTATAATGTGGACAACCAAAAAATCGCCTTCCTGAATTCACCTCTGTCCATGAGGTTCACAGAGGAGCTGGATCACCACACTCGCATCTTGGGGTTCCAAACGCTTCAATGTAAGCAGCAACAATATCAGCATCACTTGCAACCATATTTATGAGGTTTTCAAAGCTCAAAGTAAATGATAATAGGAAAAGCTCAAAGCTCAAAGTAAATGATAAGAGGAAAAGGTGATTCAGAAGTATATGTATAGAAAAACAACCAAATTGGAAGCAATAAGTTTCTTTCACACGCAGATATATGTTTAAGGTGATTGAGAAGGGCTGATGTGGCTTTTTACCAATAAAAAATGCTTGTGTAATGCCAAATTAGCAGTCTGTTATCATTATAAACGGAAGTTAACGAAAATTATATTTATGTGACATTAATCGAAAGTCTGAGCATTTTTTTGTGCAATTTTGAAGGTTGAGGACCATAAAGTGCATTAGTTAAAAGGTTGAGGACGATGAGTGAAATTTACTCTAATTTTTTCCCTCTTCTACTTCCTCTTACATCAGGAAATTGCACATTTACCTAAACTATTCCAAGTCCAAGTAACAAAATATATTCACCACTGGAGAAGGGGAAAGTAGCTAGCTACTAATTCAATAGAAATAGCATGGGATAAACCACAAATTTAGTTCCATCGAAATCGAATCCTTGTATATTCAACAGAAATTAGCGTATGTAATATGTAACGTTGTTGTAACTGGTTATTATATGACATTATCCCAGTAGGCCTTGCCGCCAAGCCCACAGTATATAGAACAGTTCTTACTTCTAACTACATGGGCTAGAGGCCGAAATATTTATTTTTTAAAAGGAAAAAATAACTATTTTTAAGTTTTTAACAACATGTATTTCTTTTTCTTTTCTTTTTCCTCTTCTTCAATGTAGAAAAAAATAACGATAAATTCATTTTGTTTACTTAATATCCAAAATTCGAAACTCTTTTAATATCCTTGTTAGAAGAAATCATTTGAATCTTTACGTTAATTACCAGTCTAGTGCCCATGCAAGTATGAATTTTCGACATGTTTTAGAGTACTAAAAATTATAGAAAAGAAAATATTCAAACTTTTAATGAGATACAAAATTAATCATGCATTGGCAACTAATCTATAATATATAAATATTTAATTTTTTTTTCTCAAAACCTATATTTATATAGTCATTTTATTATTATTTTTTTTTGACGTCATTATATTTTTATAAGATTTTAATTAAAATTTATATAAATTAATACATAAAATATATTTTTATTACTATGTTTAGTTGATCCATATATAATAAACTTGATGCATATATTTGTTTATATTAATATTAATTTAATATTATAAAAGGTTCAATTTAAATTTAATAAAATAATAATAATAATCATTCGCGTATATTAAAATATTTTAACAAAATACAAATAAAATAAAATAAAATATGACTAAAATCTATGCAAAGCGTAGGCCCGCGACATTCAAACAAACAGAAAATTCTTTCCCTCCAAAAAAAATAAAAAAATAAAAACAGAAAATTCTTGCATACATAGTCTATATCCTTAGGATGCAAATATGATTTACCATACATATAATGTCTATTAATATATGAATCCTTAGAATGATAATGATTAAAAGGAAAAAAAAAAAAAAAAAATCCTTTCAAGATTGGCTCCTGGTCCAAGTAACAAAATTTAAGAAGGGGAAAAGTAGCTACTGATTCCAAGAAAGCATTGCATAAACCATAGATTGAGTTCCATCAACTTACCCAATCAAATCCTTATATATTCAACAGAAATCTTTTCAAAACCACAATTTTAAATATCATATATGCATAAACGAAGATCAAAAGATCACTAAGTATATACTGACTATATATGCTTTCAACAAAAATTAGTAAATTTTGGCAATATTAAACATATAAAAAGAGATTATATAAGTTCTCATTTAGCTCATTAAGCTCATACCAGCATTCCCATAATAAACATGAACAGGCCAAAGACGAGCACAAAGAGAACATTTGCAGTTTCAATATAGTTGTCAGCATTGAAGAAGAAGCTCTCAATCAGTTCATTTGTTTTGAGAACAATGGTACCACATAAAAACGCAGCACCTGTTCCAGAAAATACCAAGCGCACACCAGAGCCAGGTGTGAAACCATAGTATACCTGCATAATTACACAAAACAAATAGCTCACATATGCTTATGGATATACACCCGCACAAATAAGATCAAAACTTTACATATATAACACAAAAAGGGGGGAAAAAAAAAAGGAAAAATCTGACCTGATACGAAATTGCAAAGGGAAAAACGAAGAAAAAAAAGATTCGATTAACAAATTGGAAATCCATGTTTCTTTTGGTTGACCAAAAAGTGTATCCAGTCAAGAAGGCAACTGCAGCTGTTGTTATACCCCATGCTTCAAGCAATAGCATTCCTGCAAGAGACCAGAGCAACATCACAAGATTGATTAGCATTGTAATCTTTATTGATTAGGATAGAATTGACTACCGGCAACACTGCAACCCTGTATCAAAATTGAAAATATAAATATAGTTCAAAGAGTAGAATTGCAAACCATTATTAACATAAAGACCAACGAAGCCAAACCAGAGACTCATAATCAATGTTTCAGCTCCGAGGGAAAACAACTTATGTATGTACTCGTATTGATTCGTAATCTTCGACATTAAATCTGCAAAAAACATTTAGCATAGGTGACTCCAAAATGCTAATAATACATATTATAACTTTTATCTGTTAATCAACTCGGCAACTTCGAGACCCTCCCTCATTGCTAAATAAATAAATAAATCTTCGGAACAAGACAAATCCATGCATTGGTGGATCTTATAAAACACAACACAACAAAGCAGATAGCAAACGAATATAAATATTGCAGAGAACAGAAATTGCAGCTAATTAATCAACATATAAATATATATGGCATGGCAGCAGCAAAATTAACGATAAAATCCCAAACAAAACACAACCCAGAAGTAAAAGTTACATACGGAAGTAACCGGCGAGAATGAGGTCAGCAATGATAGTGCGGTAGGAATTGCCAAACACCATCAATGAAGAAACAGCAATGGCTGTCAGAATTTTAGTAAGTAGGACTCCATAAACTTTCTTAATGTAATGCCACTTATAGAAACCCAACTGAGATATGAAAACCTGCTCGAGGTTATTGTATGGATACTGATATCTCATTAGTCTTCTGCGAAGAAGAAAAGCGGATGAACTTTGGTACCGGAAGAGAGAGCCAGAGGAGGAAGGTAATGGATTGCTAGTTAGGTGGAGTCTACCTACTGGAGCAGTTCATCCTATGAGTTGGGCTGGATCTTTATTATCGGGTCGAATATTTTTTTTTACCAGACCTGGCCTGACCTGCAATTCTTACGATTTTTTTCTCAACTATATATAAGTTTGCAAATTGCAATTTAAATAGAAAAAATGAGAGCTCAAATTAAAAAAAAATAAAAAAAAATCGATACCTTAAATAAGGAAAATCAGCACATTAAAAGAAAAAAAAATTGATATATTAAATAAAAAAAAAAAAAATTATACTAACATGAAATCTTGAATAAAGGAGGAAGAGCAAGAAATTTGTAACTTGAATCAAGTTTCTATAATCTTAATCGGTACAATAGTAAGTGATTTTTGCGTGTAGCAGATCTAACAAATAGATGAAGGAGAGAGAAGAAGACCTAAGTGAAAGACAGATTGCAGCTTTGTTTGTAAAAAAAAAAAAAAAAAAAAAGTGAGCTAGACAGCTAGAGAAAGGAAAGAAGGAAGAAAAAAGCTTCTCTAGTGTTGTTAGGGAGCTAAGAGAGAAAGTTGAATGAATATAATTTTTTTAAAAGTAAAATTACATTTTTGCACATTACCTTTTTAAGCTGAGAAAATTAGTTATAGGGGTAGAAAAGTCACTTCATCTCCAAATTGAAGAGAAAGTATGTTGTGGGGCCAATAATCTTTTTTCACTCTATTTTTTTTCTTTTCTGTGTTAAAATTAAGATTTTTAAATTCGTGTTTGAACCCATAAAAACAAAAAATTACATATTTGAAATTAATTTGAATCAAATCAAGATTTAATCGAAATTAAATAAATATTAAATATTATATAAAAATATATGACTTATTAAATTTTTAATAGTAATCATGAGAAAATTAAAATTAGTATATATTATTAGAAATTATGTTAATTATTAAAATAATATTAATCAAATTTCAAAAGAATAATTTTATGCAAATTAATTATTAGAATTTAAAATTTTATAATATTAATGTTTCATAATTACAAAAATAGTTCAAATATAATTATAAATCATAAGTATTTTATAAATGTTGATGTAAATTAAATTAGAATAATTTTGGTAAATATAAAAAAAATAATTTAAGAGGTATAAATTTTATTATCATTAAAGGAAACTATGGAAGGTTAAATTTGATGCATATATAATAAACTTGATACATATATTTTTTTATATTAATATTAATTTAACATTATAAAAGGTTAAATTTAAATTTAATAAAATAATAATAATAATAATCATTCGCGTATATTAAAATATTTTAACAAAATACAAATAAAATAAAATAAAAATATGACTAAAATCTATGCAATGCGTAGGTTGGTATGCAAATATTTACATTCAAACAAACAGAAAATTCTTTCCCTCCAAAAAAAAAAATAATAATAAAAACAGAAAATTCTTGCATACATAGTCTATATCCTTAGGATGCAAATATGATTTACCATACATATAATGCCTATTAATATATGAATTCTTAGAATGATAATGATTAAAAGGAAAAAAAAAAAAAAAAATCCTTTCAAGATTGGCTCCTGGTCCAAATAACAAAATATAAGAAGGGGAAAGTAGCTACTGATTCCAAGAAAGCATTGCATAAACCATAGATTGAGTTCCATCAACTTACCCAATCAAATCCTTACATATATTCAACAGAAATCCTTTCAAAACCACAAGTTTGTTTCAAATATCATATATGCACAAACGAAGATCAAAAGATCACTAAGTATATACTGACTATATGTGCTTTCAACAAAAATTAGTAAATGTTGGCAATATTAAACATATAAAAAGAGATTATATAAGTTATCATTCAGCTCATTAAGCTCATACCAGCATCCCCATAATAAACATGAACAGGCCAAAGACGAACAGAAAGAGAATATTTGCAGCTTTTGTATAGTTGTCAGCATTGAAGAAGAAGCTCTCAATCATTGCCTTAGTCATGAGAACATTTGCAGTTTCAGTATAGTTGTCATCATTGAAGAAGACGCTATTGAAGAAGACGCTCTCAATCGGTTCTTCAGTTTTGACAACAATGATACCACATAATAACACAGCACCTGTTCCACAAAATACCAAGCGCACACCATAGCCAGGTGTGAAACCATAGTATACCTGCATAATTACACAAAACAAATAGCTCACATATGCTTATGGATGTACACCCACACAAAGAAGATCAAAACTTACAAATATAACTGTTGAAGTTGCTGCTATTGCAAAATACTCCACCTAAGTTTTTGCTAATGTATTTTGTATTAGCTTTGAATCTATAATCTTTTAGCTAGTTGTTATAGCTGTTGCACAATATTTAGAGTCTAATCAAATTTGAAATTTGAATAAATTGAATTTCAAATTTCAAATGCCAATGGAATAGATGTGTAAGCCTTATATGAAGGCAAATGATGCTCTGTTTTAAGGAGTGAGAAAACCTGAAATTTCCATCAAATATATTTTCATGTTTCTTTAGTTTTCTCCTGAATTTTCACCTCTAAAACCAACAATAATACAAAAAGGACAAAAAAATAAAAAAATAAAAAGGAAAAATCTGACCTGATACAAAATTGCAAAGGGAAAAACCAAGGAAAAAATGATTGGTTTAACAAATTGGAAATCCATGTTTATCTTGGTTGCCCAAAAAATGTTGTTTCTCTTGGTTGCCCAAAAAGTGTATCCAGTCAAGAAGGCAACTGCAGCTACTGTTATACCCCATGCTCCAAGCAATAGCATTCCTGCAAGAGACCAGTGCAACATCACAAGATTGATTAGCATTGTAATCTTTATTGATTAGTATAGAATTGACTACAGGCAACACTGCAACCCTGTATCATAATTGAAAATATAAATATAGTACAAAGAGTAGAATTGCAAACCATTATTAACATAAACACCAACGAAGCCAAACAAGAGACTCATAATCAATGTTTCAGCTCCAAGGGAAAAAAACTTATGTGGGTACTCGTATTGATTCGTAATCTTCGACATCAACTCTGCAAAAATCATTTAGCATAGGTGACTCCAAAATGCTAATAATACATATTACAACTTTATCTGTTAATCAACTCACAGCAACTTCGAGACCCTCCCTCATTGCTAAATAAATAAATAAATCTTCGGAACAAGACAAATCCATGCATTGGTGGATCTTATAAAACACAACACAACAAAGCAGCTAGCAAACGAATATAAATATTGCAGAGAACAGAAATTGAAGCTAATTAATCAACATATATATATATAGCATGGCAGCAGCAAAATTAACGATAAAATCCCAAACAAAACACAACCCAGAAGTAAAAGTTACATACGGAAGTAACCGGCGAGAATCAGGTCAGCAACGATAGTGCGGTAGGAATTGCCAAACACCATCAAGGAAGAAACAGCAATGGCTGTCAGAATTTCAGCAAGTAGCACTCTATAAACGTTCTTAACGTAATGCCACTTATGTAAAGCCAGTTGAGATAGAAAGAAGTCATTGTATGGATACTGATCTCCCATTAGTCTTCTGCGAAGAAGAAAAGCGGATGAACGGTTGTAGCGGAAGAGAGAGGAGGAAGATAATGGATTGCTAGTTAGGTGGAGTCTACCCACTGGAGCAGTTCATCCTATGAGCTGGGATGGATCTTATTATCGGGTCGAATATATTTTTTTTACCAGGCCTGGCCTGACCTGCAATTCTTACGATTTTTTTCTCAACTATATATAAGTTTGCAAATTGCAATTTAAATAGAAAAAAATGAGAGCTCAAATTTTTTTTTAAAATAAATAAAGAAAAGATTTTATTCCTTAAATAAGGAAAATCAGCACATTAAAAGAAAAGAAATTGATGTATGAAAAAAAGAAAAAAAAAAAAAAAAAGTAAAATTTATACTAACATGAAATCTTGAATAAAGGAGGAAGAACAAGAAATTTGTAACTTGAATCAAGTTTCTATAATCTTGATCGGTATAATAGTGAGTATTTTTTCTTGTAGCAGATCTAACAAATAGACAAAAGAGAGAGAAGAAGACCTAAGTGAAAGAGAGATTGCAGCTTGTTTGTGTAAAAAAAAGTGAAAGCTTCTCCAGTGTTGTTTGGGAGCTAAGAGAGAGAGTTGAATGATTATAATTTTTTAAAAAGAAAATTACATTTTTGCACATCACCTTTTCAAGCTGAGAAAATTAGTTATACGGGTAGAAAAATCACTTCATCTCAAAATTGAAGAGATAGTGTGTTGTGGGGCCAATAATCTTTTTTCACTATTTTTTCATTTTTGTTTGTTAAAATTAAGATTTTTTAATCCGACCAATTATTTAGATAAAAGGGTAAAATTAGTCTTTAAACTTAATGTTTGAAAATAAATTAGGTCAAAATTATTTTTTTTTATTATTAAAATCCTCATAATTGGAAATTTTTATCAAATTAGTCATTGGTTAAACTTTGAGTAATGCGTGTGCTATAAAATCATATAAAATAACGTTAATTTTATAAGTTTCGTTTGAAATAACTTTTCATAAAAGTATTTTTTAAAATAATTTTTTTTAATTTTTTCAATTTTGAAAAATATTTTTGAAAAAACAAGTGAATAGATATTTTTTAAAAAGTATGATTGAAAAAAACAGTTTAAAAAAAATCAATCAATTAAATAAAAAATTTAAAAAGTATTTTTTTAACCTAAAGGCTAATAATAATCAATTAAATTTAAGTTTTAGGAATATGAATGAAAGTTATTTTTCGATATTGTGTAATGATTGAATATTTTAATAAATAAAATTGATGATATTTTGTTGATCATTATACACATCTTTATTTAATATTAAAAATTAAATTTCAGGAACAAAACAAAAATTAAACAATCAAATGAATATAAGAACTGTAAAATTCAAAATATCTTTCATTAATATCTATAAACAACATTTAAACAGGGACGGATTAGAAAATCTAATAAGGGGCAATAAAAAATTAAAACCTAACTTATAATCACATAAATTAGTACCGTGCTATATTTAATTTTCATCAATCATTAATATATTAATTAATTACACAATAGTTTTTGGAGGCTAAATAACACTTTTTTGAATTTTTTTATTTAATTGAATTTTTTAAAATTTTTAATTTTTTTTTTCAATCCTGCTTTTTGAAAAAACATCTATTCACCTATTTTTTTTTTTTTAAACTGTAAAAACTGATTTTTTTTTTTTTTTTAGAAAAGCATTTTTTCAAAATGTTATGCTAAACGAAATTTATGAAATTAATACTATTTCGTCTGATTTTATAGCATACGCATTGCTCAAAGTTTGACCAATGGCTAATTTGCTAAAAATTGCCAAGTATGAGAATTTTGATAACAAAAAATATACTTTTTTCCTGATTTATCCCCATGTGCCAAATTCGAAGATTAATTTAACCTTTTTGCCCAATTATTTAAATCTAAAAAGTCATTGATTTGAGGTTTAACTAGAGTCAAATTAAAATTAAAATTAAATTAAATAAATATTAAATATTATATAAAAATATATAATTTAATAAATTTTTAGTAGTAATCACAAGAAAATTAAAATTAGTATATATTATTAGAATTTATGTTAATTATTAAAATAACATTAATCAAATTTCAAAAGAATAATTTTATGCAAATTAATTATTAGAATTTAAAATTTTATAATATTAATGTTTCATAATTGCAAAAATAGCCAAAATATAATTATAAATCATAAGTATTTTATACATGTTGATGTAAATTAAATTAGAATAATTTTGATAAATATAAAAATAATAATTTAAGAGATATAAATTTTATTATTACTAAAGGAAATTATGAAAAAATTGTTAGAAAAATAAATGACAATTTGAATAGATTTATTGTTTTTGTAACATTTCTATTGATGGTAGATTTATGCATTTGTAACCTTCACATTTATGGGTAAAATATTTAATATTTTTTATGCTTATACTAGCCTTCTTGATCCCCATATAACGAGGCATCCTTCATTCTTCAAGTCATACCAAGAAGCATTGCTTTCTTATACTCTTACTTCTCTTAGAATCTCTCTAATTTTCTTAGTGATTTTAGAGAGAGTTATTCTAGTGTTTAAAAGCTTTTTTGTTGGTGATAAAGTTAACACTGTTTCAATTCGCGAAAAAATAATTTTGTGGTGCTTAAAATTACTTGGTTATCGTTGTATTTTAAGAGACAGATGTCAAATTAATTTTCAAATACCGATGGTAATGGACGAATCTGTTTTAAAGAAACTGTGTGTAATACAAGCCTTGGTTTATATTTTTTATTTTTTATATTATTTTTCGTGATCTTGTAATTTTATTTATAAATTATATTTCGATTATAGTTTACCACTTGACTAACAAAAATAATAAAAAATATACTTTTATAAGATTTGATATGTATATATATAATATAATTGAAGACAAAAAATGTTACAACATATTTGGCCCTTGAGCCTTATTTTTGAGGGACCAAATAAAAAATATCTCATTGTAACAATTTTGGGGGGCCAAATTGAAAATATAATACTAAATTTAAAAAAAAAAAATAGTATTATATTTTCAAAAAAAAATTTAACTATATGAAATATATATTAAAATTTTCAAACTTTGGAGGTCTTAGATATGATGCAAAATGGATTTTGTTCTATCCTTGATCAGAGATTTCTCTATGAAAAATACGAATCGGAGTTTGAAGAAGGGGAAGGAGAAGAAGTCCTCGACCTGCAACAGATAGAGAAGGATTTATTCAATCACATAATTTGGTGACCTCTCCATATTCTCACAAAGATTCGTCTATGCCACCTATAAAGTTTAGGTTTTATTTAAATTTGTCTCCATTTTTGTTTTTTCACTTGAATTTATATATTTTCTTTTACACTTTTTCTCTTGAAATATATATATAATGATTTTTCATATATGTCATGATAAACATATAATGATTATTCATAATCTTATATAAATTATATTCATTACTTAATACTCCATCCGTTTCACAATAATAGTCGTTTTAGAAGTATGCACACATATTAAGAAAATTATTAAATAGCTTTAATTTTAATCTAGATTGATAAATATACCCTTATTTTTCTCTCACTAAATAAAAGGAAACATATAAAATATTGGAGTTGAAAATGAGGGCAAAATTGAAAAAAAGCTAATAAATATTACATTAAACTCCTAAAACGACAAATAATTTAAAATAAAAAACTCTTTCTAAAACGACTATTATTGTGAAACGGAGGGAGTAGTTAGTGATAATTCTTGTGAATTTATTTTCTATCTTGAGGATTGAAAACTTAATGTTAGCACTTTAAATAAATAGTTAATACTCTCTCCGTTTCACAATAATTATTATTTTAAAAAGAGTTTTTTATTTCAAATTATTTATCGTTTTAGGAGTTCAATACAGTATTTATTAGTTTTTTTTTTCTAACTTTGCTCTCATTTCCAACTTTAATATTTCATATGCTTCCTTTTATTTGGTGAGAGAAAAATAAGAGTTTATTTGTCAATCTCGAGTAAAATTAAAGCATTGAATAACTTTCTTAATATTGTGTACATCCTCCTAAAACGATTATTATTATGAAACAGAAAAAATACTTATTATTTATTAGTTATTACTTATCACTTATAATAATAATAATAACTTTTTTTTTATGTCAAGCACTTATAATTATTATTATTTAATACTTGTAATGTAATTTTAAAAATTATAGATTAAACGTGGGTAATGCACTTTTAAACTCAATTAATAATATCATAATTTTGGTGGACCCATTATTTGACTCAAGCGCATCTTTATAATTATTATAAATAAAAATAATAAAGTATAAGCATTTAATTCAATGAAATAATATAATTGCTATAAATTATAGAATATATAGGAGATTTATAAATGACAATTAATGATGTGATTATTAAATTTTAATAAAAAAATTAATAATTTTTTTTAATTTTTTAAAATTTATATGAAATTCAATTCGTATTAAAGGTATGAGAATATAAAATCTATCTATCTATATATATATTATAATACTGAAGTAGAGAGAATATTTTATAAAAATTAAGAATTAATGAGAAAAGAAAATTGCAAAATAAGAATTTAATTTAGTTAATTGATTTGAATTTAAGATTTTATATTCTCAATTTTTTTTTTATTTTTAATTTAATTATCATATACTCTTATAATGATTATGAACTAATTAACCCCTAATCAAACTCATAAACAACGTTAATTTCTTGGATAATTTTTAAAAATAACATTTCTCATACTTTAATTTTCTTTGCAAATTAATTCACAGGAAAAACTTACACATGATGACAAGCAATTATTGAGTATTTGTACGATACACACATTATTCTTAATAATGATATAAAACCTTATAAATTAATTTCATTGGTGAAACTATAAACAAAAACTTTTAGGCTAACAACAATTATTTAAAAATTTCATCTTATTTTGATTCTAAATGAAACTCAAACTTTAAATCTTTCAGCTTGTAGACAATTTCAGCACTAATTCCACCTTATTCAATCACTCAAAACCCAACTCTTTCTTACGTTGTGAGATAAATTCAGAAACCTTGTATTGATCACATAGAGATTTGGACACACTTTCTCTCTGCAAGCATCTGGTAGCCCATGCTGAGAGCTTAGG
>CATKHJ010331395.1:0-17314 GCA_949750685.1 Vernicia montana | reverse complement strand
AGTTAGATTGAAACAATCTTTAGCTCTCAATAACACTGATTCTAACAATACACAAGTAGTTTGATTTAATAATGAAAGAAAAATTGATTATAAAACAACAACAATACATGTTTATATAGGCTGTTGGATAGGTGATTTCCATCCTGTTAACATGACTGGAAATCAATAAAAACTGTAATTAACACAGCTGGGCAACCCTTTTTTGACAAGTTGAACAGCTGCTGGAAAATGTAGAAAAAATATAGAAAACACACCTAACACACAACACAGCTGGGCAGCCCTTTTTGACAGGTTGAACAACTGTTGGAAAATGTAGAAAAAATATGCAAAACACACCTAACACACAACTGAATTACAGCTGGTCAGACAGCTGTAATAGCAACTTAATTGGACTTGTAATGTGAACTATTGTTGTCCTACATCATATATCCTCACCAGAAGCAACCCTACACCAAATCCATATATATCAATGATCATAGCAGTTATCCTTATGATGCCTATTAATCAAAATCAATTGGTAAGGTTAGGGACCAATGAGGAGAGACAAAATTACAGAAGAGATTGCTGATAAAGGTGGCATAGAAGAAGAATAAGCTAGAAAACTAGTTAGAGAATAAGTTTAAAATTGGGAATCATCTGGAAAGAGAAGTGCAAGGGAAAAGAAATAAAACAGGGCAGAAAAGGAATTTTGTTATTCAAGTTTCAAGGTACTGCAGAAGATAAAGAAAGGAAAAGGTTAGGGAGAGAAAATAATGGAAACAGTGAAATAGGAAACTGTCATTGATTTTTTTTTATTTTATTTCACGTTAACATATAGTTCTTGATTTGGAAAGAAGATCTAATAGAGGCTTTAAAGGTAACATTTAAACAGGTTTTTGTATGGATTTGACAAAATAATATGATTGGCTAAAATTCTTTAGGGGGGTTAAAATCTATGGCTTTTTGAGTAATTAATTGTTGTATTTATACTTGTTTAAGTTTTTCATATATTTTATCAAAATTCTTGTAATGGCTCAGGCAAAAGGCAAGCTTGTCAAGTTGGGTAGCTACACTCACTCTTATCCCTTTTGTTGGAGATCTGATACTCCTCTTATCTACAAAGCTGTTCCAAGCTGGTAAGCTATCTTTTTAAGTTTTTTTTTTTTTGTTTATTTCTATTATAATGTTCATGTAGCTATTCTTTTATTTTGTGATGAAACCCAAGACATTTTGGAATCATTTGATCTAATCAGAATTACCAAATGCTTTTATTTGTGAATTTGAGAGAAACATCTTTGACATTGCTAAGATGATAGTTTGGCCAAAATAAGAGAAAGATTGTAGTCAATATTCAAATTCTTCTTAGGTTGCTCGATGTCTATGTTGGGTTGTTTGAAGCCTGGAATTCAATTTTTGATTTTGGCTGTTTTATGTATTGTATTATTCAGTTGTTTCAACTCTTATCTTCAATTATTATTGTATTGTTAGGCTTTTAAAGTTTGCAAAAGAGGTTTTTTTTTTTGGTTAAGCAACTTACGTGTTAGCATTAAATTTCTTGATTGATGGCTTTTGAAGATGCGTAGGCATGCTTTTGATTTCCTTGGGAGAACTGCAATCCTGGCACCCACGTGAGCTAGCTGTGCGCTAGGCTTTTCCTAGCCCCAAGCAGCATTGCAATACCGTCGTCACCACCCATGCCGCTCGATTGCAACCGGAAGAAATGGTGGTTGGCTCTGGTACCAATTGATATAAACCTTGGGGGAACCACACCCCAAAAGCTAGCTCAAAGGGTTTGAAAGCCCAAAGCCCATATAAACACCACATTGAAATCCCATAATTTTAATGTGGGATCCAAGTCCCATACCTTGCAATTAGAATCATAACAACTTTAATGATATTTGGGTGCAGTTATTATTATGATTGTTATGATTCTTTAACAAATTCACACCTATCATTTTAATAGAGAAAGAAATTTGGCCACCTATGTCCTTAAGCGCATGATCAGGATTTGAAACATAAATGCTAGAGAGAAAACCAATATTTGGAAGGCTAAATGACCAAAAAATATGACCTTTGTATGCCTTTTCAATTTTAGCCAATATCAAATATGGCCTCGAAAGATTAATAACAATTATAGTCAATTTTATGAGTGACTATATAATGCACATGTGGAGCCTATGTAGTGTGGTCAATTGGCAAAAAAAAAAAAATTTGTTTTTATTTCTTTATGATGCTGATAAATACAAAATTTTAATTGTTCTTTACAAGAACAATAAATATTAATTATTTTTTAATGGTTGATGAATTTAAAAATATTATCTTTTGGAAGGGAAGAAATTTTAAAATTTTTTATATATTATTAGAATTGTGAAGATATGAAATCATTTTTAAAAAAATGAGCTTGTTACTTAGACTCCATGTGTATGTTGCTATGCTCCTACAGTAAGTTGGTTCCCAGTCTTAAAAGTTCATAGCTACAATTGGTGAAATTAAAAATCTTTCTCAAAATTGCAAAGATTCTGCACTGTCATTATGGTTTCAGGTTTGACCTTAAATTGCCGTTCTTTTACAGGGTGGTTGTCATACTAGTCTATTTGTGGTCCTTGTGGATGAATCTTTTATCTGCTTTTAATCTTGGAATTAAATTACAGGATATTTTTACTCCCTATAATGGTTACTGAAAATTGTTTGTTTGTTGTGTGCTTGGTCATAAGACGAGCATGTTTTCCTCCAAATTTTTGTTGGAAATACTTTATTAATTCTTATTTATCTTTTGCTTACTAAGTTTGTGTTAATTTTTGTCCATTATTTGGAAATATCTGCTCCCAAGTTCATTGCTGATATTTTGTTCCAGCTTTGATAAACTCTTGATTTTGTGGGCCAATATGAATATGTTTGTATCATTATTAATAGTTTCTTAATTTCTGTATAGAGTAGGACTTTGGTATTGTTAATGAATTTTTTGCTTGTAAACTGACATGTTACCTGGTAAATTCTAATTGAGTTGTACTGTTAAATTCTCTGTTTAGGTTTGTTAGAGTGGAAGAATTAAAAGTGCAATTGCTAGAAAACAACAAACAGACATATTGGGTTCCTGATTATGTAAAGGTTAGAACTCTTTCTGCCACCCCCTCCCCCTCTTTGAGGAAAGCGGTTCTGTTGATTGAAAGGTATTCCTGTATTTTACCTGTCAATGATTAAATTTTTTGACCTTTTCATTTGAATGTACAGTATCATGTGAACCTTCCTATCACACCCTTTCATTTATATTTTTTTTTCTGAGGGTTTGAAATGAACACAGCTCTTAAGGTTGATGGACCTTAGTGAAAAGGAGAAAAAGAGAATTTTAATGTTTGATGTTCTATAAAGTTGAGCATTGACCTTTTCCATGAGAAATTTAGCAATCTGATTTCATGTAAGTTGTAGGACCGTGAGAAGAGAACTTATCTTAGAAAAGGTATTACAACCTGTGTCATTTGATTTTTACCTGAGAGAGCCTGAGCCTGCTAAACCTAGCATAAACTGCCCTATTTGGAAATGTTTCGCTATTTAGGCTACTCTTGCTTCCTGGTATGTCACACTCGAATTAATTACAGATGCTGGAAATGGTTCACTGTAGTTACCAGTCTATGGGTACAGCTAATTCTGAAGAACATAAATACGTGGTTTACCTAACAGGCATAACTAATATGTGATGGTGTTGATGAGGTGTCAAGGGTTCAAAGTACTGTTGTGGTTAAAATTTTGAAAAGCACACAAAGTACTTGAGGCATTTAGTTGGTTCAGTTTGTTTGGTTTCAGTAATTCTAAAATCAACTTTAATAACTGAATCAAATTGGACTATTTCCAAAAGTAATTGAAATTATTAATTGAATTTGCTAGGCTTTTAACAGGACTCCTCATTTTTGGCCCTGAAATAAATTTATCATCCAATTTGTGTCCAAAAGAAAAGGGTTTAAACTCTGAAAATATAAAATTTATAAGAAGTATATCAAGTAAATTATGAAAATTATAAAATGTAATTTGTTTATTTTGGATTTTATGTAAAAAAATTGATCTCAAAACTAATTCATTTACTTTTAGAACCAAGATCAAGTGAATTTGTTTGAAAACTTAACCAAATTTACTGAAAGGCACTGGTTCAGTTTGATAATTTGGTTTGAACCAAATAATGCTCATTCTTGCCAACTGGAGTTTTTATTGAGCAAACAACCCTATAAAACAAGTTGAACCTTTTTTGGAGGCCTTGTTTTTGTTGCAGCTGAATGGTATTCAAATGCTTCAATTCTTAATTTTAGGCCATTTCTTGAAACACCCTCTTATCCTGTATGTGCTTTTGGAGCCCCCCTCTCATTCAATTGCTTGTGAATGCAACCATATCATTAAATGTGAGAGACGAGGGAATCCTCTACTCCCGTTCATGGGATGGACTTTAATTCACTTCAACAGTTGAGTTAAAGTGGTTAGACAGCTTTCACTTTCAGTGCCTTTCTTCACTTCTGAAGTCATGATCTCTAGAACTGTCTTTCAGAAAGACCTAAACTTTCTAAAAACTATATATATATATATATATATATATATATATAAAGCTAGGGAACCTGCTAACTGATGGTAGCCTGAATTGAAATATGAACAGTTTTCTGGGAATTGTGGAGTTTCATTAGGTATATCCTTCTCAAGTTCAATTCCAAGGCTTGTTTTGGAAGGAAAGGAAAGGATGATAGAAGGAAATTTGTTTTGAGTTCATATAAGTTGGGAGAAATATGGTGGCTTTAATGTTTGTGTGTGTAATTTTTCCTTTTGTTTTTAGTTTCATTTTTACTGCTTCTTTCCGTTTATTTTATTTTAAGTTTAAAAACATTTCTGAATGATTTGGATGTTTTGTTTAGTTTATTGCTATGTCACAATTTCTTTTTTGATTATTGTATTTTTTTACGCAATATCCAAATTGCTTAGGATTTTTTATGTGGTAATTACAGGAAAAACGGTTCCACAATTGGCTGGAAAATGCAAGAGATTGGGCTATTAGTCGAAGTCGATTTTGGGGCACTCCTCTTCCCCTATGGATTAGTGAGGATGGCGAAGAAATAGTTGTCATGGACTCTGTTGCTAAACTTGAAAGGCTTTCAGGTGCTAAGGTTTGGTTCCTCTCTTTCTCTCGACCCCCCATATTATGATTTTTTTCAGTTATGGTTAGTAAATCTAATATCTGACTGGATGGACTAGCACATGCATCTGGAAATGCTTACACACACATTCAACCAAACTCAAGCTTAATTACCTAAAAACAAGGTTTGAACTTTGGTGGCTAGTGGTTTATGGATCCAAATTACAGAGCTCGTGTTGGTAACTATATATATATGTGTGTGGTGTGTGTATTTATGTATGTATTGTTAATAACTAGCGTACATGTTAGTTCTTTTGCTTTGCAGCAAGTGCTTGCCCTTCATCTTGCTTGACAGAATTCTTGTGCTAGTATCTTCTAGCTACCAAATGTTTAATTGCGGTGTGAAAATGGGTTAAATATAATTTTTCATCCAGACAGTTTTTTTGGGTCCATAAACCTCTACCTATTCTTATCATCTATTAATTGGTAAATTTGGGCTTCCTTCTTCCATATACTTATGGTGCATTGGTTTTATATGTGTTGACTTTGTGTTTGTGCTTATCTACCTTAATGGTGCTTTTAGTTTTTTTAACTTTTTTTTTTTATTATTATTTTATAAAAGTATTATATGCATGTTATCGTTTACATTCATCATTTTGCAGGTTTTTGATCTGCATCGTCATAATATTGATCACATAACTATCCCATCTAGCCGGGGTCCTGAATTTGGTGTGCTTCGCCGAGTAGATGATGTAAGCTATCAGATCTCGGTTCTTTTGTACTTCCTTTTTGTTTGGATGATGCATTATTTTATTATCAAATATGAAATGCTTTCCTTAAAGAAACAGCATTTTAAAGTCCTAATTTTGACTCAAATTACTCTTCAGTATTCCTGTGTGGTATAATACTGAGTTGTGTTTGTAGACGCTATCCATGTTGACAAGTTAGCAACTTAATGTGCATGTGCATGTTCATGGCCAGAGGTCATTGCACTTCTGTTTGTACTTCATCCAGTGCTTGGCACAATGAAAGCTTTTAATGAAACCATTGTGTGGCAGTGGCCTCCCCTAATCCCCCATGTCCCCTAGCAAGGGAGTGGAGAGGGAGGAGGTGTTTTGAACACATTTGAGTATGTAGGCATTACTACTAAGATGGTTGAGACTTGTATCCAATCCATAGAGTTTCAACCGACTTAGCAGTTACCAGTAGCATACTCTATTGATATGCTACTTGGCTTCTCTGGCTTTAGGGATTTCCATTTAAGCACAATAGCTTACTATGCCCTATATTTGCTAAATGTGGTCTATGGATGGGATCAATGTTCATGAGGACAATCCACCCCATTGAGCAGCATTCCGCATTGCATGATATCGTTTTACTTTTATTCCCAATTTGAACCCTTCAAATTGTCCATTATAGATCAGACTATAATGGTGGCTTGATGACTGGATACAAGGGGCAAAAAAATGATTTCTAGTCTGGAAAGGTGAAAATAGGAGGAATTAGAATGTAGACTAGTGCAATATCATTTATTTTATATGCTTTTCAGATAGTTTAACTTTAGAAAGTGTGGCATGTGTACCTATTGATTTTTTTTAATCTATAATTTTTTGCAGCATTTCAGATGGTTTTTGAGAAAAGAAATGTATTTGGAAAAAAAAAAAGAAAAGACTGTTTTGTGAAAAAAGCTTTATTTTCTATGTTTTCAACCTTAAACTATAGAACATGTTTGCTTCAGGTTTTTCAGTTAGGTAAATAGTTCACTAGTTTCAACAGGAAAATGTGTTCTCTTTGTCTTTCCAATTGAGTTTGGAAATGGAAACTGGAGATGAAAAGCAGGGTTGGAAGTTATTTAGCACATCCCAAGTCTTCCTGTGTACAACTGGGTTGGTATACCATGTGGTTTGACCCATACCTAGACCAGTTTCTAATTTTTTTTGCCCTTTAATTGCATCTTGAATCCCATTTTGCTTCCAAACTGAATTTTGGCCTGTGGTAATTTAATCAGGATTTCATCCTGTAAATTCTTTTTTTTTTTTTTTATACGAAAGATAAGCATTGGGATGTATGTTAAATTTTCCAGTGAAATTGGATTGAGGTCTTGGATTCTTATGGTGTGGTCTTAACTTTTTAGCCTTTTTAATATTCAGGTTCAAAAGAAAATTATCCCTGCCTACCCCTCTCCTCCCTCTTCCCAACGCCCTCTTTTCTGAAACTTGCATGAGAATGCAGTGTTTTTTTTTTTATCAGAAAGCTTAAGCTGCTTATAAAATAGAAGGGTTCTATATCTCCATGAAGGCTGATATCTGGCCTTGGCGATTATGGATACTGTGAAGTAGGCTTGTTAATATTCGGGAAATTATTATATTACTTAATCTGTGGATCTGAATCAATCTTGCAGCATTTTTCCTTGCTTGGTTTTACTTCCATGCATAATCACCACATATATGGATTACATTTACATATTTCAATTTTGCTTCATATTTACACTTTTTTTTTAATGACATTGGTGTATGGTTTTATTGCTGCAGGTCTTTGATTGTTGGTTTGAGAGTGGCTCAATGCCTTATGCTTATATCCATTACCCATTCGAGAATGTTGAACTTTTTGAAAAAAATTTTCCTGGGCAATTTATTGCTGAAGGGCTGGATCAAACTCGTGGATGGTTGGTTCCTTACTTCTAGATATGGACTCCATGCATTATTTTGTCTCTTCACTTTACCCTAAACTATTTATATGATATAAAGATACTTGGATGTGTATGATATTTTGACACTTCACATAAGTGCATAAAATCTATGAAAGTCTTATAAGGTGCTGAGCTATGTTGCACGGAAACTCTCAGGAGGTCGCGTTTTGGAAATGTTTCCTTATTGGAAACTTACGGAAACTTGTCTAAAACGTTTCGGGTACGTTTCTGTAATTTGAAAAAGTTGGGTTTCTACAAACGGAAACCTATTTCCAAGTTGAAAAAAAAAATCAGCTCGCCCAAGTCAACCCCTTAACAAAAATATCCACTTCCCACTTTATTTTGCCTTATATATATAATAATAATAATTATTATTATTATTATTGTTATGTTAATTATTATTATATATATATTTATAAATTATTATTATTTTTAGTATATATTTACATATATTTATAATTATATATTTATAATATATACTTAAAATTATTAAATATATATTTATGAATTATTATATTTTTTGTATATATATAAATTAATATTTATAAATATACCCCTATATTTTTTTATATTTATGCGTTTCCCCCACGTTTCGTGTCTTATATTTTTAGAAATTGCCGTTTTCATGTTTCTATTTCCCCGTTTCCTGTTTTCGGTTTCCATGCAACCTAGGTGCTAAGTCCAACCTATGGAAGCATACCATATTTACTGCTTGTAATAATGCCCATGCAATAGACTTCATGATTCCTATGGTACATTCTGGATTGATTGGTGCATATCTTGGTGCATATGGAGATATGATCTTTTTCCTTATTTGTGGTAACTTTAGCATTTGTGTCTTCAAAATTATGTCAGATTTTATAGTCGAAGAACCATGCTCTTGTAATAATTTTCCAGCAGAAAAAGAAAAGATCCATGGGTCCATAAGATTGTACTAAAGAATTTTATTCATATATTTGTTTTTGTTTCATTCCTAATCTCCTAACATGTGTTTTCTGATGCTATAATCTTATTTCTAAGGAACAAGATTACTTATGGGAAATCAGGTCTTGTTTCCTTGTTTGTCTGTACACATTGGGCACCAATTTTCCAAAGTGAACAACTCAAGTTGTGAATAATCTATTTTGCATTGCAGGTTCTACACTCTTATGGTGTTGTCTACTGCATTATTTGGGAAACCTGCATTTAAGAATCTTATTTGCAATGGACTTGTCCTGGCAGAGGATGGAAAAAAGATGAGTAAAAAATTGAAAAACTATCCATCACCTATGGAAGTCATCAATGATTACGGGGCTGTAAGTCTTTCTTGAAACAATGTGATCTCTCTTGAATAGTTCATTCTAGTCAATCTAATTTCTTGTTTAGGGCCTTTTCTTTTTGAGAATCAAGTTGCTTGTTCTTGTTTATCATCTTGAGTTTGTTATGATTTTCATTCACCCTTGTAATGTATATGCATTACCATTTTTCCTTGTTAAATCCAGGATGCTTTACGATTATACCTAATAAACTCGCCAGTTGTGCGTGCCGAACCCTTGCGATTCAAAAAGGATGGAGTTTATAGTGTTGTGAGTGTTTTCCTAAAACTGTTTTACTTTAGAGAGTTTTAATCGATCTCAATTTTTTATTATTATGTAAAGGTTCTCCTGATATAATATTTGATTCATTTTAGGTCAAAGACGTTTTCCTTCCATGGTACAATGCATATAGGTTCCTGGTACAAAATGCTAAGAGGCTTGAGGTTGAAGGGTTTGCACCATTCACTCCTCTTGATTTTGGAACACTTCAGAATTCATCTAATGTGTTAGATAAGTGGATCAATTCAGCCACTCAGAGTCTTGTTCACTTTGTCCGCCAGGAAATGGATGGATACCGACTGTATACGGTTAGCTGTCTTTTAAGCCATTTTTCAGCTATCGTTATCTAGTTAAATAGGATATAGATTATTTTTTGAACTTTAAAAATCTCAGAAACTCAGTAGGGCACTTAAAAGATGAATAGTTGACTTACTTCAATTTGCAATTTCACATAGGAAGTGGCGTTTATATATATCTTTTTATATGAATGCTTTGCAGGTGGTTCCATATCTCCTGAAGTTTCTTGACAACCTTACAAATATATATGTGCGGTTCAACCGCAAGAGATTAAAAGGTCGTACTGGGGAAGAAGACTGCCGGACTGCTTTATCAACACTTTACAGTGTATGTTGATAGAATTTTGGTATAATGTATTAGATTGTTACCATTTGACTGCATGGGCCATGCTATTGATATTACATTTGTCAGTATCTTCTGGTTATGATAAGTGGTAACTGGCTATGCTGACCTGAACTAATTACCATTAACATTCCTGATTTCCATTTATGGGTATATAGTTAATTATCATACATCAGACTTATGGTTACAATGTTAGTTTTGGTAGCTGGTAAAGCCTTGTTATTTTCCAGTTACTTGGTTTGGGGTGTGCTGATCGAGGTTGCTTCTTCCTCCTCTTTGGTCCTTTTCACTTGAGAGTTTAGCTTGCGACATTATTGTTTAGAATTCCATGGGTTGTGTAAAGGATAAACTTTTTGCATATCCAATTAGGTTTTTCATGAATGGCATATTAAATGGAAACTAAGAGAGTGCCATGCTATTTATACTTGTACATCGAAATGATAGGAGACTTCAATTATGGGTTAGGACTTTAAAAATTACAATCTCAATTCACCATTTAACTCTACCAACTGGTCTAACCTAATTGCCCTCAGATATTTTTTATGGTTAGTAGATTTTAAAAGCTAAAGAAAAGGATTGGTTGGAGTTATTCTTGATATGATTATTCATCTTTTTTTTATTGAATATGGTGCTTAGTTATTCTGTTATGGACAGAAGACATCTTAATTGTCAGTTAGATTTGGATTACATGTCGTTTTGCGTCTGTTGGTTTTCAGGTGCTTCTAACATCATGTAAGGTGATGTCACCATTCACACCATTCTTCACAGAAGTTCTATATCAAAATATGCGAAAAGTCTCTTCTGGATCGGAGGAAAGCATTCACTACTGCAGTTTTCCTCAAGTAGAGGGAGAGGTATGATCATCTATATTGTAGCTCTAACAAAATAGTCAAATAAGTTATGGTTTAGGAACCTGCAAATCTGTGGTCAATTTGGATATGCAGACTTTATAATCATTTGAATTCTGGAAAGATTGCTTTTATGAAGTTGGATAAACTGATTTTTTATGACTTTTTCTTGAAAAAGTATTTACATCATATATGTCTGAATCTCACTGACTCTGTTTTCTTGAATTTCAGACCAAAACTTTGGTCTTCTGTTCTCTCATTAATGATTTAAGGGTTAATTACAAAACATCTCTTGTGGTTTGCCTTAATTTATACTTTTAGTCCTTACTAATTTAGCCCATATGTTATTAAATTTCAAAACACTTCTTTAAAATCTCTCAAAATCATGTATTTTTTACTGATGGCAGTATAGGGGCTAAAGTTGCTAATTTGGAAACAATAGGGGGCCAAAGTATAAATAAGAAAAGTCTCAGGGGGATTTTCTGTAATTAACCCATGATTTAACTGTTTCTGGAATTATAATTTAGGAATCTTTTGATCATTTTTGTGACTAAGCAATAGTTTCTGTCTTTTAATAAATTTTTCTTATGTTCTTCTGATGCCATTGCAGATGGATGAACGAATTGAGCGAAGTGTTTCAAGGATGATGACCATTATTGATTTGGCACGCAATATTCGTGAGCGGCACAACAAGCCTCTGAAATCACCATTGAGGTGCACATAGCTGATCTATTGTTCATTTATCTCTTTAGTCTAGTTGCTTTTTCTTTTTCAGTTCTTTACTTTTTCCATGTTATGCATTTTACAAATTGCAGGGAGATGACAGTAGTCCATCCTGATGCAGACTTTCTTGATGACATTGCTGGAAAACTAAAAGAGGTTTGTGAATAAAATGGCTTGCTTGTGTACTTGTAGTCATGGAACCAATCATGTTTTTTTATGGTGAATTGTTCTAGTTGTCTTTCTGATTAATGCTATTCTCTACACTAGTGATTTTCCTTTTGATAATCAGTTGTCTGTTAGGGGTATTCATGTTCTTTCTACAATCATGTATCATATGATATTGCAATTATCTCCTTTGCCCATTGTTTTCTGTCTTAGCATATATATTTTTTTTATTTCATCTCTTTTCTTTTGATTATTATTATTATTTTTGAATTATATACACATTTGAATGAAGTTCTACTGCTGATTTTCCTCTCTTTCTGCAAAATGAATCTGAGAAAGCCATTTGCTCTAGTGTTCTTTTCTCTAGTTTCTTGCTTTCCATTTTACCATTATATTATCTGGTGAATGTTTTTTGATAAGCAAATATAGAGCCTGGTAGTGACCGCTTAGAATTCATGTTATTGTACATTTGGTGCAATCTTCAAAGCCTGTTGAATTTTTTTCCATTTCAGTATAATCATAGATTGTCTTTGTTGTATCAGACAATATAGGATCCATTGGGTGTACATAATTTTTTTTTCTTGGTTTAGGTTGCAATTTTCTATAGTTTTTGTCATGAAGTTTATAGTTCATGGCCATTAACAAGGGGTTTTATTGTGGTGAACACATTGATTCTGGTTTGTTTGCTTTCTGTTTTTATTATTTGTTTCATCTTAATGATTGATGTATTCTACTTGCATGTTAGTATGTACTGGAGGAACTCAATGTAAGATCTCTTATCCCGTGTAATGATAATCTCAAGTATGCTTCCCTGCGTGCGGAGCCTGAATTTAGGTATGCAAATTGTTTTTTCATTAAGAAGGTAATGTCATATGAGTTGTTGTTCAGTGCTCTCATTTATTTTCTATTTGGTTTCTTCTAGTGTGCTAGGCAAGCGACTTGGAAAATTAATGGGAGTTGTTGCCAAAGAAATTAAAGCAATGTCTCAGAAAGATATCTTAGCTTTTGAGGCAGCTGGAGAAGTTACTATTGCTTCACACTGTCTGAAGATGGCTGATATCAAGGTGCTGCTTTTGTTGTTGGGTTAATCTCTTACATTCTATTTACATGCAATTTTAACCATATAACAAGTTTCAAATCATGTCATTTGAATCTGCATGACCCCTGTATATTTGGGTTGGATCATTTATATCATAGAAGGTTAAAACTTCTTTTCATGCGGATGGAAGTGGAATTAATTTTTGTGCAATGAAATATTCTGATAGTAAACATCTATGGACACTACATGTTGAGGCCCACTCATTACTGCTTTCTTGATGAGATCATTGGGTTATCTTTATTGGTATCTTCAGAAGTATTATTCCATTATTTCCCCTTTTTGTCCTTTAGGAATTTCTGACATTGATTTTGTTTGACTGCCTAGAATACAGTTTCTAATATCAGTAGTAAGGTTGTGATTGGCTACTGGATAATAACCAACCTCGTGTCTTTTCTTAAGAAACCATCAGTTTTTTTTTACCCTGAACCCTCATTTTGGCTAATTGATTTAGTAGGCTTTATTCCTTTTGAGAAGGATCAACTGACATTATGCTAATATTCTAATTTATCTCATTTTTCTGGAGATATAGATTGTTCGGGAATTCAAACGTCCTGATGGTTTGACAGAGAAGGAGATAGATGCTGCTGGAGATGGTAGGAGTTATTGCTTGCATGTAGTTACACTATTTTTTGTTACAGGTAGCCTCAAGTTTTGTGTCCAATGTTTTAGGTGATGTTCTGGTGATTATGGATCTGCGCCCAGATGAATCATTGTATGAGGCTGGTGTTGCTCGAGAGGTACTTTGCAAATTACTCTTCTGGTCATTCTTCAATCTACATGAATACTCTTTGTTTATTGTCTAGCTCAGTTTTCTAAATTTAAATTCTATTTTTAATTTTTTAACCCCCATCTAGGGGTGAGCAAAACCAAACTGAACCGACTGGTTCGGTTTTTAAAATTTTAAATCGAATTAAATTTCAGTTTGGTTCGATTTTTACCAAAAAAAATCGGTTTGAACTGAACCGACCAAAATTTTAATATATATATATATATATATATATATATATATATATATCGTTTATTAGAATAAAAAGAAAAAAAAAAAAGAGTCAATCCGAACCAAACTTTTTCGGTTCGGTTTTATACAAAGTTCGGTTTGGTTTTGAACCAAATCGACCGTTTGCACAGGCCTACCCCCATCCCCAAAAAATCTCCCCCCACTTTTTACCCCCCTGTATTGATTTGTTTGGAAAACTGTAATGGCATTACTATCATGTATCTTGAAAATCCTTTGGTTTCCATGCTCCACCGCTCGTTGACTGTACTTTGATTATGTTATCCATCTTGTTAGTGTTTATCAAAGGGGGTTGATTTCTGATGAATGGAGTGGTTGAATCTGGTCCATTGTAGGTTGTTAATAGAATTCAGAAGTTGCGGAAAAAAGTTGCCCTTGAACCTACAGATGTGGTGGACGTTTACTTTGAATCTTTGGATCAAGATAAATCAAAATTAGAACGAGTTCTGAGTTCCCAGGTAATGTCAGTTCTTTAATTTTGTGACTTTTTTTGGGATCCTTAACCTCATTTGCATTAGATATCTTCTCAAAATATTCTGCCATCCTTTTGGTCACACACTGTATCTTTTCAGTCTGACAATTCTTAGGGTATGTTTGGTAATCTGTAGTGGAATGTAATGTAATATAATCAAATGCATTTCTAGTATAATTACTTGCATCAGAACTGCATTCGATTATATTACTTTACTACAGTCTACCAAACGTACCTTTAGAGTCTGTGTATAACTGCTCAGAGCTTAAATGTATTTAACTGGATTTGTGTATTTTTACATGCAGGAACAATATATTAGGGATGCGATTGGATCTCCATTGCTACCCTCTACTGTGATGCCACCACATGCAGTAAGTTGCACCATATGAAAATACATTTTTAGTTTGATGAATCTCCACAATTTCATAGTCAAATGCACACTAGTAATCACTTTGAAAAACATCACACATTTGAGTCTAAGGGAACCGAGTTCTTAAAAATTAGATCAAAGTGTTGCGAGCATCTCCAGGAGTGTTTATTGGTTAATGTTTCAAACAGTTACAAATTGCCAATCCATGTTTATGGGATTTTTTTTCATATAAACTATGTGCACTTTGTGATTGTTCAAACAAAGAGCATTTCACTTTTTTTTTGTTATGCATTCATGTCTTTATGGATTTGCATGGGTTTATTGGGGTGCCATGTAAATTAGAAGTGCCATGCAATGTCATTCTCTAAATGATGGGCTTCAGGAGCTTGCTTCCTTTGTTATGCATTTAATCCTATATTAATTTGCTCAACCAAAAGAAGAAAAAAAAAGAATAAGATGTCTTTACAGATAGCTGCATGTGCATTCAAGTGTTTTCTTTCCCATATAAATAGTTACACAAATCACAAGTTGAACACAGTGAGGAGAGTTTGTGTGTATGTTTAGCAGTGCATTTTTTAATTTTCTTTCCCATATAAATTGATGCGCTCAATGCAGGTTGTAATTGGGGAGGAGAGTTACCATCATGTTTATGAATTGTCTTTCACCATTTATTTGTCAAGAGCTTCTCTAGTGTTCAAATCGGATGCTATTCTTTCACTATATGGAGGTAACTTCCTCTCCCGAAGTCTCTAACCCCTCTCTTCCACTACTTACCCTTCCTCCCCTAATTCTTTCTCGCTCTCTCTCAAGCCATGGCTGGATGTTCTCTCTAATCCCTCCCTGATATTTGTAATTGGTTGCAGGAAATACAAAATTTGCACATGGTCTGGAAACTTTCTTGTTATCTAGGGATCATTCTAATTTGAGGTCAGAATTTCAGCAAAAAAATGGCAAGGTATGTTCCTTCTTATACCCGAGTATATTTCAAAAATTGTGGCAAAAAGTATATTGACCATATTTAGTACTTCTTTCATGGACTTCATCATTCCTTCTATTCTTCAGATAACAGTTGATTGCATTGAAAATCAGCCTGCTGCCAATGTGGTATTGGGAGAACATTTATTTTTGACTGTTGGGGACTTCTATTTGAGAACAAAAAGTGGGTAATTTGATTCCTATGATTGATATTTGAATTTTTAAATTTTGTTGGTGATTTCTTACCTGTGGTAAGGAATACAAAATGAAAGTGATTTGCGTAATCCTGCAAAAAAAAAAGTAGGTGCAGGGGGCTATAATTATTTTTTTTCTTGTAAAGATGGCTAATTTTATTTCATTTAGTGTGGAAAACCTATTTCAATTACCAAATAATGTTTTATTCCTTTTCTATATGCTTTAGTGTTTGACAGTTTTTTTTTTTATTATTTAAACTGTGTTTGACATTGTTCGTGAAACCTGGAATTTGCAAGCTTGTTTAGTTTCGACTTCAAAGTACATGATCATCAAAATAAAAGTAATTAATCTAATAATATAATAAAAATAACTATTTTTCTTAATATTTTATGATATTTTTTATTAAATAAAATTTAATTCAACATAATAAATTTCAGGGATATAAGATGTCCCTATGCATTAATAATATTATTATTGGATAAAAAATATTAAAATTAATAATTTTAGTTAGTTTAATAAGTTCAAAATCTAACAAATCAATCTTGAATAATTTTTTTTTAATTAATACTAAGCACGAGTTTGAATCACATGTAAGCAAATTAAACTCAATTATTCAAATTGGTTTATCTCGTTTACAACTCTATCCTTTATGATGGAAAGTCAAATATTTAAACTAACTGAATTTTTGTTACTCCATAAATGATAAGATCCCTAAATTTAAAAATATAACCTAATAGAGTTATATATTTTATGTTCATTTATTAGTTATTAATAAAAGAGTTTTTTTTTTATTTACATATTAATATATTAATTGATTAATAAAAAATCAGGTATTTCAATCATTTTGATTACTTATTTTGTGGTGGTTCAGTACTGAAATTTTTTTTTTCCCCCGTAAATTACTAATTGAATAAAAAAAAATAAAGAAAAAAAGAACATAATTTCCTCCTATGAAAATAATGTTTTCCCCTTTTTGTGTGATTAATTTAGTTAGTATCTAATAATTTCTCAATTTTCTAATTCTCCATTTTTATTAGGGTCAAAGATACAAATAGAAACCCTCTCCTTTAAGCTGATATTTAAGTAAACTCTTAATATTTCTTTTTATCCCATTAGACCCTTAACCTTTTCAAAATGGCACATGTAAAACCCTCTCTCTATATTTTATTAAACAAACATTAAAAAAATATGATATGGCAGGTGATATGAAAAAGTAATTTTTTAAAAATTAAAACTGATCAAAGCAAATGAAAGTTTTTATATTTATATAATTTTTTTTTATGTAATTTTAATAAATTAATAATATATAATTTTTCTCTATAATTATGTATAAAAAATAAATCAAAATAATTATATTATATGAAATATAATAATATTTTATATAAGAATATATATATATTTTTAAATTATACTTTAATGTATAAGGATTAAGAAGTTATTTTATATTAAATTAAATTTGTAATA
>CATKHJ010331233.1:0-15036 GCA_949750685.1 Vernicia montana | reverse complement strand
ACTTTACTGAATATTAGATATTTTTCTTCTTCAATACTCTGTTATTTTCTTGCTTCTATGGTGAATCTGGTTTAGGGTTCACGAATTGTTCATATATATATATATATATATATATATATATATATATATATATATATATATATATATATATATTGGTAAAAATACCTTATACTCTTTTTATAGATTTTTTTGAAATTTGATCTTCTTCAAGGAACCAACTTGGTGGCCATGCTTTCATCAAATAAGGAAACTTAAATTATAGAATTTGTTTAATATTGACACTGAAAATTATTTTTCAAAAACCTCCTTTTTAATAGTTATTAGAAAATACTGTTTGAAAACTAATGATTAATCATCTTAAAATTTTCATGACTACAATATATCATATTAACTTTAAAAATAATTTTTAATGACATTTAATCAATGTATTTAACACCATGTAATATTAAAAATTTTATCTTTAGTCTAAAACACAAAATAAAAACCAGGAAAGAGAGATGACCCACTCCTTTGTAAATGTTTCCAAATGTTATTGGAAGAGATAATGATAAAGAAAATATCATCAAATTTTTACAAAAAAAATAGTGATGATAGAAAAATATTTGTTATTCCTATTGTTGGTAGTTTGGGGAAGACTGCACTCCCTAAATTAGTTTTTAATGATGAAAGAGTAAATAAAATTTTAAAATTTAAAATGTGAGTCTGTGTTTTAGAGAATTTTAATATAAAAATATTGGCAGAGAAATAATTAATGAGAAACTAAAAATAAAGAAAATTTAAGCAATTTGGAAATGGAACAATTGCAAACAATCTTGGGGGGAAACATTGGTGCTAAGAAATATTTGCTCATTTTAGATGATGTGTGGAATGAAGGTCCCATGAAATAGGATCAATTTAAAGAGTTATTGTGTGCAGGTGCCAATGGAAGTAAAATCTTGGTAACTACATGTAGTAATCAAGTAGCCTCTGTTGTGGGCACCGTCCCTGCACGAATTATCAGGTCTTTCTCCTGATCAAAGTTTGGCATTGTTTGCTAAATTTGCATTTAAAGGAGAGGAGAAAAAGTATCCAAACTTGTTAAAAATAAAATTCAACATAATCATTCAAAATACATATAGAGTAACAATTTTAGAGTGAAAAATAAACGGTTTATAGAAAAATTATTCCATGCCTAGATGGTCCAATGATTGATATTTTTTCCTTGTTCCGGTATTATTATTTCCATTAATATTTTGCCTAATCTTCTAACCTTGAAAAGAAGAACACAAAAATATGTAAAGAAAACCCAAAACAGGAAATAAAAAAATAAAAAAGAAAAAATTGAAAGAAAAACTTTAAACTGAGAAAAGAGAAAGAATTGATTTCTGTTTAAATTGATCACACCTAAAATTGTGAGCGAAGAGGAAATTGGAACGGGAAGACAACAACAAAAACACTACAAGAAAATGGGGAATTAGGGATGATTTACTTTGCAATGCCTTCAAAATCGATCCTTATAGTGTCATTTTAGAGACATTTTGAAAATAATGTCACTAATAAACCTTGACAATTCCTGCCATCAATCCACTTTTTCGCCATGTTTCAGTGACGAAACTTGTCCTTAAAAGTTACTAATTAGCGACATAACAAAAATACGTTTCGAAATGGCAAAAAAAAAAAAATTGTGACGTTTATTTAAAATTGTCTTAAAAAAACAAATAATATGATTTAATATAACTAAGTTGCTACAAATAAATAAAAAATGTAATATCTTAGGCATTTCTAGGTCGCCAGAGACTTGGAGGTAAATTGAAACTAAGTTAGATGGAGGAATTGAACGAGAAAATAGAAGGAAAAGTTCAAAACCTTAAATTAAGCATGAATTTTGAAATCGATATGCTAAACATGAAATCGACGGACTCCGACTCCACAAGAATTCATCAATATCAATTCAAAAGAAATTTATGGAAATATTATTAAATAGGATATTGGAATCCTAAAGATGGTATTAAAAATACTAATAAACAGTAATAATATAGTTTGGAATAAAAATATGTAGAAAATAAGAAGTTAGGAATCAAAGTCCTAAAAATGATACGAGTTTGGAAATCGAGGTCTTCAAAGTGAATTGACAAACTTCAACCCCGGAATAGATTTTTATATTTTATTTGGATAATTTAGGCAAGTATGAGGATGTTATAAATGATGAAACTCGAAAATAAAATTGAGGATAAGCATAGAAAATATCGATACGCTACGCGCATAACTAACGACTTTCGATTTTCAGAATTTTAGAAAATTCTAGCCTAGGGAAGATTGATAGGGAAATGAGTAAAAGTAATATTATAATCCTAAATCAGAGGCTAAAAATAATTTTAGACTTAAATTAGAAAATGTAGTAAAACTTTGGGTTAAAAATGGCAAAATTGTAATCTTCTCTTAAAAGGTAATTATTATATTTGACCAAGTAAAAAAAAATAGAAAATTAGGTGTCAATGGCTGGCCACTATGATGCATCCAAGGGTGATAAATTGTCCAAAATTACACTTAAGAAAAATAAATCAAAAAAGAAAAAATAAATATATATGGAGCTAAATGGGAAGATAAACATTCATCTTCTCATTTCTAGCATTTTTTTACAAATGAAAGAAAAGAAAGAAAGAAAGAGAGAAAGGAAAGAAGAAGAAGAAGAAGAAGAAGGAAAGGATTTTAAGGTAAGAACATGAATAAATTCAATTATTTTCATCGTTATATATGCATGTGTGTTGTATGATGATGTTAATTGTGATATTGTGATGGTTGATTATGTGGTTATGATTAATGAATTGGGAGATGGAGAAAAAATATTTTAAAGTTGAGAAAAGAGGAATTGATAAGGGAAAAAGACCTAACTAAGGTAGTTTTGGTGGAAAGAAGTAAGAAATGAAAGAAGTAAGAAACTAAAGAAGACAGATTTGGGGTTTGGAAAGTCTTAAAATTTGATAGGGAAAATTGAATCATTTAGAGTATGAATTTGAAAAAAGTCAAAACATAAAAATTGTATCTTGATGTTTGTAATTTATTTCTCTAGAAGAAAGTTTAAACTAATTCTTGTTAGTTTTGGAGATATAGGAAGGAAAAGAAAAACTGCAGTGATATGGTAATTGTAATGTCGGCATACCGCCGAAGCTACAGTAATAATATAAAATTATTTGGGTTCTACGGATTTTCAATGGCCTTAGGTCTACCCATGTCCTAGGACCGTCATTTTCAAAAGTGGGATGTGATAAAAAAAATGTGGCTAAAGTTTAAGTTTTTTGAAGACGTTTTGATAAAGTGTTTTGAACAGTATTTTAGTTCCCTCTTTTTTTTTTTTTACCCTTTCCTGCTGTTATACCAAAATAACAAAATAAGGTTACTTTTGTTATTTGACTCTTCCATATTCATTTTCCCTCTTCTTCTTCCCTCCTTTCTTATTCTTCATTTTCTTAATTTTTCACTTTCCATTTTCCTCTCTCTCTCTTTCTCTCTCTCTCTGCTAAGCTCCTCTTACTGTTCCATACTTGTGGTCAGCAGATTGACGAGTCAGAAACTCCACACTGCCACCGTTCATTCACGAACCATTTCCATGGTTTTGGATTTTTTTTCCTTTCTTTTTCCTCCTCCTCTTTGCCAACCCAACGATGTCCATAGACGTACGACTTTTCCATAGTTGGCAATTATGACTTCTCAGTTTTTAGTGTTGGAATTTGGCCTGGGTTTATGAAATTTGACCAGACTTTTACTACTTTTGGTAAGCACCATTGACGGTTGTTCTTCTCGCTTCTAGGTATGGCTCTTTGTTGCATTTTATTTTTCTTTTTGTTTCAATATTAAAAATAGATACAAAAAAAAAGGGTAAATACTATTTCATCCCTGAGGTTTGACCTAATTAACGAAATAGTTCCTCCATTTTGAGAAACTAACTAAATAATTCCTGAGGTTTTGTTTTCATCAACAAAGTGATCATTCTGTCCAATTTTTCGATAAATTTCGCTAAAAAATAAATAATAGAAAATTAAAAAATAAAATAAAATTTTAATATGTAAATTAACCCTCCCATCAGGGCGGAACTAGAAAATTTAGCAGGGGCAACAAAAAATTGAATTGAATTCATGACTATATAAATCAATATCATTTTATATAAATTTTTTATCAATCAGTAATATATTAAGTATGCATATATAATACATAAATATATATATAAAAATTTAGTTCTATATACTTTTCTTTCCACCAAATAAAAGAAAATTTAAAACTCACATAAAAGAAAATTTTTGAGCAAGCCAATTGTTTTTAGTATTAGGGCAACTTCTTATTTTGAGGTATGGTATAAGCAATTTTTTGCCTCCCAACTCAACATGTAGTTCCGCCCCTGCCTCCCATCTCTCTCTCATCTTTCTTTCCACTCTCTCTCTCTCTCTCTCTCTCAAATTCAACCACCATTACCAACCACTACTAATCAAATCATCATCATCATCACCAAACTCCATTAAAAAATTTTCTCTCACTCTGTTTCAAACATCAATTCTTTTCAATTCCCTTCATAAAACCCCAACCATGCACCACCACCATTAAAATGTTTTCTCTCACTCTGCTCCAAAGGTAGGTAATGGATCACGGTGAAGAAGTGCAGCACGAACTGATTCATACTCAGGATGGAGAGCCATAAGAACCTGAATCAAGTGAATATGATCTTTGCTGATGTTTGCCTGAGCAATCTGATTCCATATAGGTTGTATAACAGCAAGAAATTCTTTTATAGACTGACCAGATTCATACTTAACATAATTGAGAGTAGCGAGCAGCTGATAATAATTGGCTAAGCCCGTAGTTTTATACTTATTGGCCGAAAAATCCCAAATGGTTTTGGCAGTATCTATTTCCTCAAACTGAATATGAATGGTAGGAATAGAGGTATTAGTAAACCATGTTATGATCATATGATTTGTACTGTCCCAATCCTCTAAACGTTAAGCATACTTAATATCAGATTCATCTATCTCCCTAATAGGTTTATAATGTCCCCAGTGACTATACACCAAAGTTTTTGTCCAGTTAGAAAACTTCTAATACGTTGGGTCCATGGATTATAATTAGACCCATCAAAAATAGTACCAATAGGTCGTGAAATCTCATTTTTTTCCATATCAGAAGAACCATACATTTTTGACATAAACAAAGTCTAAAAATGAATACAGGAAGTCAAAATTATGGGGAGAGCACCTGATGGAAAAATTTTGACGTGGTACTGCTGACATGGCAGAATGACAGTGCTGAGTGGGAGACAAGACACGTACGTATACACGTGAAAAGGGCAGCAAGGTCTGAAGGAGAGCGGCGGCAAGCGGACAACTCCTTGTCTTACCCGCATCTTGTTGGGATATCAAGTGTGAGTGGAATAATAATTAATGTCGAAGTTGGCATGCTATCAACTTTGAAATAATTAGCATGTTGCCAACTTTGACAATGTTGGCACGTTGCCAACTTTAACAATGTTGGCACGTTGCCAACTTTAACAATGTTTACATATTGCCAATATTGTCGAAGATAGCAGTCTGCTCCTGTCTATAAATAGACATGATATATGAGCATTGAAATAGAAGGGGCATTGTGAAGTGAAAAGTCTTTCAAGGTGATAATATTTTAAGAGAAAAATATTCTTGTTTTAATTTATACAAGATCAACTTCGGTTTGCAAGTTTGAGTATAATTTGAGGTATTTTGAGTGTGGGAAAATACTTAAAGGGAAACACCAGTATTTTCTCTATGGGGTATAGAGGGTGAAAGAAATAATTCCTCGGGTTAATGTGAGAGATGATACTATAAACTTGGGTTGGGTTAATCCAAGGATATTTATAAATTCCTTGTATTGTAATTTATTTCACATATAGTGGAAGATTATTTTCTGTTGGTGAATGTAGGCATTGAAAGGACAAACCATGTTAAATTTTGTGTTTAGTTATTTTTCTTTTGATGTGTTTATTGAATTTATTGGATTAATTCCCAGCACGTCAGAGATCAAATGGAGCTTCAGATAATGAATTTTGGCCGAGCAAAATATTGAGTGGGTCCCTCTAACATTGAGGGCCCACCAAACAAAGAAAAAGAAAAAAAAAAAAGGAAGGAAGTTGGCAAATTGAATTTGCCAACTTGCAAACGCGTAAGAGAGCTGGCAGCCAGCTTTATACGCGTGAAGGAGTAAAATCTCCTGCTTATAAATAGGCAAGAGATGTAAGGAAGAAAAAACATAAGAGAGAAAAACAAAGAAAATAAAAGAGTTAGATTTCTTTGTGAGTGTTATTTTGTAAGAGGGTTTTGATAATTTTTGTCCATCCAAAAATTATCCTACACTTATTTAATCTTTTGTTCACCATGAGAAAAAAAGTATACTGGGTTATTGGGTGTTGTGTGAGAGAGGATTTACAATTTTCTCCGTCCAAAAATTGTACCGTGTAACTATAAGAATTATAGTGAATTATCCCTTGTGGATCGTGAATGTAAGTATATTGAGAAACCGAACCACGTAAAATTCTTGTGTTGTTGGTTGTTTATTTTTTTACTTCCACTGTGCATGTGTTTAATTTCCCAACTAGTGGTATCAGAGCCATTTGGTTGATGATCCTGCCCATTAATATTTTTAGCATGCTTTGTGGTTACAGTATAGACTGATCTTTCACATCAGAAAAAGATTTTATTGGGACTGAAGCGGGAGTGTTGTTTCGGGCAGTATTATATTTTGAGAAAAGCAATATACTGCACGAAAGAGAAAAATACGCCGAATTTTTTTGTGTGATCCGTTTTCTCAAACGATGAAATTGGAAATTTAGTGAATAGTAAAACAGTAATTGTGCAAATTTTTTGCATGGTTACTGTTGTAGAATTTGAAGAACTGTAGCAACACTGTTTGGAACTATAGCAAGGGTACTGTTCATACAGTACTGTAGAAGATGTACTATTCACAGAGATATGAAAAAAAATAGAATTTTTCAAATAAAATGGAGAGTGCATTTAAATATTTAACCTCTTTGTTTGATGGAAAGAGTAATTTTACTTTTATGGCAGAGTACTATTCATGACCTTTTGGTGCAACAAAGTCTTGATTCGGCTTTGGATGAAGAAAAGCCAACGAGTATAACTGAGAGCGAATGGGAGACTATTAAAAGGAAGGCAATAAGCACTATCCAGTTAGCACTTGCCCCACAAGTAAAATTTGAAGTGATTAAGGAGACGTCACCAAGAAGTTATGGGACAAATTAAAGGAGATCTATGCGTCAAAGTCGCTGACTAACCGGTTGTTCATGAAAATGGAGATGTATTCGCTTAAGATGGAGGAAGCAGGAAACCTCCATGACCACATCAATAAATTTAATCAGTTAGTGTGTCAGTTGCTGAATGCTGGTGAAAAAGTTGAAGATGATGAGCAAGCATTACTCTTACTTGTGTCATTGCCCAAATCCTACAAACAGTTGGTGTAAACAGTGTGTGCTGAAAAAACCACACTAAAATTGATTGAGGTTACAATGGTGTTAAGAGAAAATGAGAGAATGATGAGGGGTGAGAACACTTCAATTGAAAGTGAGGGCATAACACTAGTTAAGAGGAATGAGAGAGGGAAGAATCAAAATAAAAGGAGAGTTGATCACAATAATAGATCAAAATCTCGGTTGAGAGATTATAGCAATATGAAGTGCTATTATTGTGAAGAGACTGGTCATATACAACATCGCTGCCCGAAACTTAAAGAAGACTTGAATAGTCTTAAGAAGCTGCAAGAGAAGATGAATGGTAAGCTGAATATTGATGATAATGATTCCTTTAATGTGGTCAAAACCATTGATGAGTCTAATGATGAATTCCACCTAGTATGAGGTGAAGATGTTGGTAGTTGCTATGGTGAGAGAAATTCTAACTGGGTGATAGATTCTGCTTCTGATGTGCACATTTGCAGAGAACGAGCTATGTTTGATACTTTATATACTGATGGAGAATTTGGATACATCAATGTGGGAAACAAATTGAAGCTGAAGATTGAAGGCATTGGGAGAGTTCGCCTGAAAGTCCATAATGGTACTATCAAAAATATTTTCAATGTGAAATTAGTACTTGCTACAAGAGCAAACATATTTTCACTAGGAGAGCTGACATCGTATGGGTACAAATATGTTGGTAATGGAAAAATATGTAAAGTATATAGAGGAGGTAGCTTGGTAATGCAAGGTAGGAAGAAAGGGAAAAATATTTGCTATCTGGATGATCATTCTCTTTTGCAGACAGGAAGCAATAAAGTGAAGAAAACCGAGAAAAATACAAAGAGAGTTCGGTTTTCTAACAAGGTTGAGGTATGTGGAATTTTGAAGCAGAGTATTAATTTCACATCAACGGAAAAGGGGAAGCCCTGTAAATCGGTTCTTAAAATAACCATTAAACTTCAAAGTGTAGAAGACTCTTGCTCGAGGGGAAGCATAAAGAGACCTATACTCGTGGAAGATTTGTTTAGTGAGTCCCTCCAACATGGAGGGCCCACCAAACAAAGAAAAAAAAAAAGAAGGAAGTTGGCAAATTGAATTTGCCAACTTGCAAACGCGTAAGAGAGCTTATAGCCAGCTCTCTACGCGTGAAGGAGTAAAGTCTCCAGTCTATAAATAAGCAAGAGATGTAAGGAAGAAAAAACATAAGAGAGAAAAACAAAGAAAATAAAAGAATTAGATTTCTTTGTGAGTGTTATTTTGTGAGAGAGTTTTGATAATTTTTGTCCGTCCAAAAATTATCCTACACTTCTTTAATCTTTTGTCTACCATGAGAAAAGGGTATACTGGGTTATTGAGTGTTGTGTGAGAGAGGGTTTACAATTTTCTCCGTCCAAAAATTGTGCCGTCTAACTATAAGAATTATAGTGAATTATCCCTTGTAAATCTTGGATGTAATTTTATTGAAAAACCGAATCACGTAAAATTCTTGTGTTGTGTATTGTTTATTTTTTTTACTTCCGTTGTGCATGTGTTTAATTTCCCAACACAAAAACAATTGCAGACTGGATGGTGATGCTATTAAAATATTCAGGAACAGAACGTTGGCAGAGAAACGTAAACTTTTGTGCAAACAAAAGAACAAAACTAGAAATAAAAGCTTTGGCCAAAAAAAAAAAACTTGAAATAAAAGATTGTATCGGGAACACAAAGAACCAAGGAGAAAATAATAAAATATTCAGAGTAGAAGTTCTGATATACCATGATAGTTTTAGAATGGAATAGAGACTTTTACTGCTATTTAGTTACAGAAAATTTTATATTTGATGTGTGTAACTTTACAAAGAATTGAGTTGTTTATATGCATAAACTAGGCCCTAATTTAGGAAAGAATATAAAGCTTTAATACAATAGATTATAGGGTCAAATGACCTATACAGGAAGACTTTGGGCAAAAAAAAAAACAGAGAGAGAGACCTATACAGGAAGACAAATCCCATTTATTATGCTAATCCCACTGATTAGGCTAACAATAATAAAAGTAATTAATAACATTGAAAATTTTAAGTAAAGCCTTGTTGTACAGAGTATATAATTTTTTATTTTTGATGGTCAATAGTAGAATCCCAGTAATTTGATACGTGATCCAATTTGTCATGTTGAGTAATCTGATTTTTTTATTAATATACATGAAAAAGAGGAGCTGGGAACCATAGTAGAAGCAGAGAGTTGCAGGTGAGAAAAGTTTTTCTCTTTCTCTTGTATATTATTGAATTGAATTGGGCCTTTGTTGGGCTTTTTCGTATCTTCTACTTCGTCTACTTTTTGGGTTTTCTTGTGGACAACTGGCGGCGGCTTAACGGGGTCTTTGGCGGCGATGGTTGGTGGTGGAGGACGAGGATAGAAGAAATCTGTAGGAAAGAAGTAATATTGAAGACCAGCCATTGATGAAATTATGATTGCTACTATAGTAAAATTTGTGATTTGAATGTAATTTTGTCAAATGCCCTTTCCATATATTTATATATGGAGATGGGGCATGGTAATTGGCTTGGGCTTCAAGTCGCTTTCCTAATTTTTTTTTTTATTTTTTTATTTTAGGCTTGGATTTTCAGGAGTTTTTGTTTTGGTATTTGACTTTTATTTGATATTTGAACTAGAAGAAGAACCTTCTTCCTCGAATGCAAAATATATATATATATATATATATATATATATATATATATATATATATATATATATATATATATAATTAACGTGCCTAAATATATATGGAATTCCTTTTATTATTTAGGCTCCAATAAGAGGAAAAATTTTAGATGAAACTAATTCACCACGTCATATTATGAACTGTTCAATCATAATTTTTTATATTAAACAATAACTATCTTATAAAATAAATATGGTAATCAATTATCTGAATTTTATAATATCCTATTTCATTTTTGAGATTTAGTATTTACACTTTAATAAATAGTTATGGATCCGCATTTTACATAAATTTTAATCATATTTTTTTTTATTTAATTTGTATTTTCTTAAAATATTTTAATATATGTAAATTATTATTATTATTATTTTATTAAATTTAAACATTATCTTATAATAATTTTGAATATTAACATAAATATGAGACAAGTTTATTATATATAGGCCAATTAAAAAATAATAAAAACATATTAAATATATTAATATGTATAAGTGTTAATTAAAATCTATAATAATATAATAATATGAAAAAAATTAATGACACCTTTGTATAAATTAAACACTTTTTATGCAAACAAATTGTATGTGAAAAAACCTCATAAAAACTCACATACTATGTTAATACTCATGTTTTTTCACATACGAAGTATTAATGAAAAAATTTAAACATCTTTTATGCAAACAAATTGTATGTAAAAAAAACATGAGTATTAACATGGAAAAAATAATGATATATGTGTTTTTTTTTTTTTTCCTTTTTCCCGTCTCAAGTGATTGAATAATAAAAAGTAAGAGTTTCAATTTTTTTCATCGTAAGTAATAATGTTACTTATGATGCATTTTTGTGCGCGTGTTGTTAACAATGATGAGAGGTATTTAATAAGTATAAAAATTAAAATATTCAATATAATATTTTAAAAATTTAGGATGTCATCAGATTTTTTTTTATTAAAAAAAACATAGTAAAAATATATATTCGACCGAAATAAAATTCATGTAATAGATTTTTTCTTTTTTAATGTCGGAAAGGCCTCGATCCATGGCTCATCCTTATTCAATTTTTTATCTTTTGTACATTTCATATTCCTTTTTATTTTGTTACATTTGTACACTAAAACGTTTATTTTTTACACTTTCTTTACACTAAAGCTCCTTTTTTTTGCTATGTCATCCATTTCTTTTCATAGGGTGTTTAGGTTTAACCAAAGCACCCGCATTCAACTCTAAAATACTTTTTTTTCAATCTTTTTTAATTTAAAGTGCTTATAGCCCATTATTATTGTTGAACACTGCCAATATTGTTGCTATTATGGCCTAAAACTGCAGCTCCTTTCACACATAGTACCTTGTAGAAAAAATATTGGATGACAAAATTTTTTTTTTAAAGGACATTTTCTTATATTTTGTGATTAAAATAGAGATTCCAAGAGTTGGTGAAATTCTTGATATTGAAATTGAAATTACCATGATTAAATATAAGCTTTTGTCCTATATGTTAAAATGAATGAAATGACTTATCTGCATAGACTATCACATGCAAATTACATGATTCTCTCTCTTTTATTTTGTTTTTAACTTGATTTGAATTTATGGATTTAGGCTGAAATTTTTTACCACCTTTGTTTCTCACATTGAAACTTTTTGTTATTTTTCCTCTACTTTTTGCATGAAACGTGGAATCTTGTGGATATTTGGCTGTTCTACAGTAGAGTCAAACCACTTTGCTTTGCCACTCGGAGGGAAGGAATTACCACTTCCATTGGTATCACAACATCATGCCCATATGTAAAGGCAAATGGACTTACCCCAGTAGCACTCCTTTTGAAAGTTCTGTATGCCCATAAGGTTTCAAAAAGAATCCTATGCCAATTTCTTGGATTCTCCTCAAGCATCTTTCCTAAGATACCGATCAAAATTTTGTTAGATGCTTCTGCCTGTCCATTAGCTTGTGCATAGAATGGCGTAGATTTCAGAAGTTTTATACCATAATCCTCTGCAAAATCTTTCATCTCATCTCCCGTGAACATTGTGCCTTGATCTGTTGTTATGAACTCAAGAATTTCGAACCTATGGATAATGTGCTCCTTTACAAATTCAATTATGTCCTTCTGTTCTGTTTTCTTTAAAGGTACTGCTTCAACCCATTTAATAAAATAATCAGTTGCAACAATTATAAAACAAAGACCTTTAGAAGATGAAGGATGGATCTTACCTATCAAATCAATTGCCCAGCCTCTGAAAGGCCAGGGTTTCATTACTAAATATAGCTCTGATGCAGGTACCCTCTGAATATTGCCATATCTTTGGCATTATTGACAGCCTTTAGAGTAGCTAATACAATCCTTTAGGATTGATGGCCAAAAATAGCCATGTCTCCTTAATAACCATCTCATCTTTATTCTTACTTGATGTGCGCCACAAACACCTTCATGTACTTGCTTCATTACTTCCATAGCCTCAGGGAACCCCAAACATCTTAGGAGCAAGCCATCAAACCCTTTCCTGTATAATTCTCCCTCCATAAGCACAAAATTCTATGCTTGTATTTTAACTCTATGAGGTGTCTTTCTGCTCGGGCATTCCAGGGATTTCTTCAATTCTGTCCTCCAATCCTCTGCGATACCCATGTCTATGCTAAACGAATCCACATTGATCCCTCTTTTAGAAATAGAGGGATGCATTCTTTTTTCAACACAAATCAACTTGTGAGTCAATTCGCTGCTCATTTTGATCCCAGAAGCAATTTAAGCCATTTCATCAGCTTCCCAATTTGCTTCTCTCGGTACATGCACAAAAGATATTTCTTTAAAAGAATTTGTTAGTTGAATAGCAGCAGTATAATAAGGAGCAAGTAAAAAACTATTGCATTCATATTCACCAGTTAATTGCTTTAGGACAAGTTGTGAGTCCCCCATTACCAGTACTTCTTCAGCTCCTAATTCTTGCAAAATTTCCAACCCAATGACTAATGCTTCATATTCTGCCTGATTGTTTGTACAATCGAAAGCCAGGTTGAATGATAGTGCAGTCTTCATTCTTGTTGGTGAAACAATCACCACTCCAGCGCCTGCTGATGTGTCTGTGCTATAACCATCAAACTTTAATACCCAGGATTGAGTATTTACTCCACATACTGGAAAATCTCCTATTCATTGGTCCTCCTATATTTTCAAAGAAGATGGATGATCTGCCAAGAAGTCAGTTAGAGCCTGACCTTTAACAGACTTTTGTGGCACATAAATAAGTGTGAACTTAGTAAGTGCAAGTGACCATTTCCCAATTCTTCCAGTAATTAAAGGCTTATTCAACATATATTTAATAAGGTTAGTTTGAGAAACAACATATACCCTGGATTTAATTAGATAGTGCCTCAATTTAGTGCATGCAAAGTATAGAGTCAAACATAATTTCTATATGAGAGTATTTTACCTCAATAGGATTTAGGAATCTACTTAGGTAGTATACTGCCTGCTCATGACCCATCGCATTATTTTGAGCCAGTAAACAACCAATGGATTCATCAGAGGCTGACAAATACAATTTAAGAGGATATTCTTCTCTGGGTGGCATTAAGACAGGAGGATTAACTAAATACTCTTTAATTCTTTCAAATGCATTTTGATGTTGTTCCTCCCATTTGAATTCTTCTAACTGTTTGAGTTTCAATAAACTTGAGAATTCTTTAGTTTTTCCAGCAATATTAGAAATAAATCTCCTTAAATAATTTACCTGTCCAAGAAATCTTTGCAATTCCTTTTTATTTCTAGGTGGCTTAGCTTCGAGTACTGCTTTGGCTTTGTTTTGATCAACCTCAATTCCTCTCCTGTGCACCAAAAATCCTAAGAAATTACCTGCCTGCACTCCGAATGCACATTTCAAAGGATTGAGCTTCAATTTGTGCTCCCTCATCCTTTGAAAACTTTCTTCAAATATTTAACGTGATCTTCTATCTTTTTTGACTTTACCACAATATCATTAATGTCAACTTCCAAGTGATGCCCTATCATATCATGAAAAATAACATTCATTGCTCTCTGATATGTCGCACCTACATTTTTTAATCCAAAGGGCATTACAACCCATTCAAATGTTCCGATAGCCCCTAGACATCTAAAAGCAGTCTTTGAGACATCCTTCTTTGCTATCAGAATTTGATTGTAACTAGAATATCAATCCATAAATGACATCGATTCATTTTTTGCCGCTACATCTACCAGCATGTCAGCCATTGGCATTACATACATGTCTTTTGGTGTGGCTAAATTTAAATCCCTGAAATCAACACAGACATGGAGTTTTCCATTCTTTTTCATTACAGGAACAATATTAGAAAGCCAACTTACATACCTGGTAGGCCTTATAAATCCTGCCTTTAGTAATTTCGCTATCTCTTCATTGACTTTCAACTCTACCTCCTTAGACATTTTTCTAGGAGGTTGTTGGTAAGGTTGGAACTTTGGTTTTATGGGGAGTCTGTGTTCCACTAAGTTTCTGCTTAAACCTAGCATTTCTTGGTAGCTCCAAGCAAAATAATATTTATATTCCTGTAGTACTTTCACAATATCATCTTTCAACTTCTTCTGCAATAGAGAACTAATGTAGGTTACCCTCGGCTCTTCAAAAGTGCCAAGGTTCAGTTCTTCTATGGGATCCTGCATTTCCAGCTTTACATCATCAAGCTTAACAAGAGCTTGGTCTAAGTCATGAATTTGCAACTCCTCTATCTCCTCATCAGGTTCCTGCTCATAAATTATTTCAGCTCCTGAAACATTAGCAAACTCTTCAAATTATAACTTATCAAAAGTTAATTGTACCTGAGTTTTGTATATGGCATTGGCCACTGCATCCATTTCTTCTTTAGT